>SKCR01053333.1:0-45660 GCA_019454045.1 Zanthoxylum bungeanum | reverse complement strand
TTCGAATTCGAACGCGGCACGCAAGTCACATCAAGCGTCAAATCGCTAGTCGCATCAATCGTCAAATCAATTGTCACTTTGACTGATGTGACTTGACAACATGTCACTTTATTAAAGTGATGTGATGTGACTTAAAGTAAAAGTTGAAATGATGAAAGCCTTTTGCTTTTTTGACTTTTGTACTTGGTAAATGAAAAGGCTTTTGTATTTGATTTTATTTTGGAAATAAAATATAAATATAAGTAAAAACCATTTGCCTTTTATCTCTCATCATTCACGGTTTCACGTGAATATGCTCTCCCTCCCTTTTCTTCCTCTCTACTTCACGGTTTTGGAAACCGTCTTCTTCCTCTCCTTGTTCTGTTTCTGCCGAGCAAAGTGAGAAGTAAGATAACGATTTTTGTGGCAAAAATCAAGTGCTAGCACACCTTGAGTGATACATAGGTGATAGGGAAGTGATTCTTTGAGCTTGGAAAGCTTGAAGCTTGGAGCTTCAATGGAGTCTTGCATGGCCGAAAATGGTGGAGTCCAAACCAGTCCAAAGCGCACAGTCCACTGTCAAGGAAAGCTACTGCCGAGCTCAATGGAGGATGAAAACGCACCTTGTGTTCTTCCTAGCATCAAACCGAAATTCAATGTGAGTATATTCCGCACCTCATTTGATGTGTTCATATGCGGTTTTTTGTGCATGATTTGTTGATCTTGGGACTTGATTGAACTCTTACATATTCAATGATTTATCCTTCGTGGAATGATACTGTCTCATATCATTCTCAATCCAGGAACAAATCATAGGGACCTTCTCTCATTTATATATCTTGGTGATCTAATCACAAATGATAAGAGTGCAATCTCATTTGTCACATAGTTAATTTGTACAACAACACCATGATCTGTACAAATAGTGACGATATGGGTCATAATTGTCCAACAGGAAATTTAATAGTTAAATTGTATTTTACAATTTAATTTATTCATATAGGCTAAAATAATATATCGGATATATTAATTGAAATTAGATTTCAATGCGAAATTAAAATTGGATTTTAATTCAAGCGAACGAATTAATTTGGAATTAATTCGTAAGCGACTTTCGTTATAATTTTGCGAGGCATTATTATTTAATTAAATTGGATTTTATTATTTAGCGACAGAAAATTTGTTTAGTCGGATTAAACGAACCGGGCCCAAAGTGTGTTTTACAAGCCAACTTAAATTTGGAATTTAAAGTGGTAGGACCCACTCTAACTTACATCAACTTGTCAAAAGATGATGGAAGTGGTTGGCAATATTTATTTCACTTTGGAAGTCAAAAAGTTAACACACTTTTACAAGGTTGGTAACTGGTTGGAGAAACTATTCACTCTCTCCCTCACATCCTCTCTTGGCCGAAATTTGTCTTCTTGGAGGAGAAAATTTTCCTTCAATTTTTGTTCAAGCTATCACTTAAATGAGTCAAAGAAATGTGATAGGGAAACTCACCCAAGAGTTTGGAACTCAAATGCAAGGCTTGGAGTTTCATCTTCAAAGAAAGTTTTGAAATTTTCTTATCCGATCAAAGTGAGTATTTCTGCAACTCCATTGGATTTTATTCACACACATATCCATTTGCAGCCTATGGCTTTATTCATTCAGGTGCATCTTCCAAGTCCCAGACTTGATTCTGATACATATAGTCTATTTCGGATTCCATGGCCTCAAGCCACATGACTGAATCAATGTCACGCATTGCTTCGTCATAACTGGTGGGATCGTGATTATCAATGACCTGATCATGTTCCTTATCAATATGGAAACCATATCTTTCAGGCTCATATCTTTCCCTACCAGACCTTCTAAGTTCGTAACCTTGTGGTTGTTCCGTCGCTGCCCTTTTGAGGGGCCTTGGGTTTAGTTATATGTTAGTTTGTTCATCTCGTACCTCATCGAGGTCAAGTCTACTCCCACTATATTTCTTGAAAATGAATTCATTCTCTAGAAATTTAGCATTTCGTGAGACAAATGTTATTTGTTCATTTGGGACGTAGAACACGTATGCTCTTGAGTTCAATGTATATCCTATAAACTTACATTCAACTACCCTATCATCCAATTTGTTAGTTTGTGTGAGCTTAACATATGTGTCACATCCTCAAACTCTTAGATAACTAAGACTAGGACATTTCCCAAACCATAACTCATATGGTGTTTGACTAACAGTCTTGGAAGGAACTTGGGTTAGTAGTAGTATTGCAGTTTCTAAAGCAAGACCCCAAAATGAAATAGGTAGATCAGTGCATGGCATCATTGATCGGATAATATCTAATAATGTCTTATTTCTCCTTTCGGAGACCCCATTTGGCTTCTTTAGCTCCCTAAGATGCTGCAATATACTCTACTTTAGTGGTGGAGTCCGCTGCAGTTGACTGCTTTGAGATTTTCCAACTGACAGCACCACCATTCAAAGTAAACAGATATCCTTTTTGTGATCTACTGTCATCCTTATCGGTCTGAAAGCTCGCATTATAGTAACCAATGACTTTCATCTCAGAACAATCTCCGTATGTCAAGAACACATCCTTAGTTCTTCTTAGATACTTGAGGATTGTTTTGACAGCTGCCCAGTGTTGCTCACCAGGATTTGCCTGATACCTACTCATTATGCTAAAAGCATAAGAGACACTAGGTCTTGTATATAGCATGGCGTACATGATCGATCCTATTGCTGAAGCATAAGGGATCCTACTCATACGCTTTCTATCTGAAGGAGTATGTGGACATTGCTCCTTAGATAATTTGATTCCATGACAAGTAGGTAAATTACCTCTTTTGGAATCTTCCATTTTGAATCTTTTCAAAATTTTATCTATGTATGTAGATTGAGAAAGTCCTAACAACTTCTTAGATCTATTACGATAGATCTTAATGCCAAGGATGTAGGCTGCTTCTCCCAAATCTTTCATGGAGAAATTCTGAGTTAACCATTGCTTGGTGGCTTGCATCAAGGGAATATCATTCCCGATGATTAATATATCATCGACATATAATACAAGAAATATAACAGCACTCCCTCTACTTTTCATGTAAACACAAGGCTCGTCTACATTTTTGATGAAGTCAAATTCTTTGATTGTCTCATCAAATCGTATATTCCAACTTCTGGAGTCTTGCTTGAGTCCATAAATGGATCGTTTAAGCTTGCATACTTTATTATGATCATCCTTAGATGAAAACCCATCAGGTTGTGTCATATAGACTTCCTCTATGAGGTTCCCATTAAGGAAAGCTGTTTTGACATCCGTCTGCCAAATCTCATAATCAATGTGTGCAGCTAGTGCCAGTAAAATTTGAATGGACTTTATCATTGCAACATGCGAGAAGGTTTTATCATAGTCAATTCCTTGGAATTGTCTATAACCTTTCGCCACCAACCTTGCGTTATAGGTTTGGATGTTGCCTTCTGCTCAACTTTACGCTTGTAAATCCACTTACAGCCTATTGGTTTTATCCCTTCAGGTGCATCCACCAAGTCTCAGACTTGATTATGATACATATAGTCTATTTCGGATTCCATGGCCTCAAGCCACTTGACTGAATCAATGTCACGCATTGCTTCGTCATAACTGGTGGGATCGTGATCATCAATGACCTGATCATGTTCCTTATCAATATGGAAACCATATCTTTCAGGCTCATATCTTTCCCTACCAGACCTTCTAAGTTTCTCAACCTTGTGGTTGTTCCGTCGCTGCCCTTTTGAGGGGCCTTGGGTTTAGTTATATGTTAGTTTGTTCATCTCGTACCTCATCGAGGTCAAGTCTACTCCCACTATATTTCTTGAAAATGAATTCATTCTCTAGAAATTTAGCATTTCGTGAGACAAATGTTATTTGTTCATTTGGGACGTAGAACACGTATGCTCTTGAGTTCAATATATATCCTATAAACTTACATTTAACTACCCTATCATCCATTTTTTTAGTTTGTGTGAGCTTAACATATGTGTCACATCCTCAAACTCTTAGATAACTAAGACTAGGACGTTTCCCAGACCATAACTCATATGGTGTTTGACTAACAGTCTTGGAAGGAACTTGGGTTAGTAGTAGTATTGCAGTTTCTAAAGCAAGACCCCAAAATGAAATAGGTAGATCAGTGCATGGCATCATTGATCGGATAATATCTAATAATGTCTTATTTCTCCTTTCGGAGACCCCATTTGGCTTCTTTAGCTGCCTAAGATGCTGTAATATACTCTACTTTAGTGGTGGAGTCCGCTGTAGTTGACTGCTTTGAGATTTTCCAACTGACAGCACCACCATTCAAAGTAAACAGATATCCTTTTTGTGATCTGCTGTCATCCCTATCGGTCTGAAAGCTCGCATTATAGTAACCAATGACTTTCATCTCAGAACAATCTCCATATGTCAAGAACACATCCTTAGTTCTTCTTATATACTTGAGGATTGTTTTGACAGCTGCCCAGTGTTGCTCACCAGGATTTGCCTGATACCTACTCATTATGCTAAAAGCATAACAGACACCAGGTCTTGTATATAGCATGGCGTACATGATCGATCCTATTGCTGAAGCATAAGGGATCCTACTCATACGCTCTCTATCTGAAGGAGTATGTGGACATTGCTCCTTAGATAATTTGATTCCATGACAAGTAGGTAAATTACCTCTTTTGGAATCTTCCATTTTGAATCTTTTCAAAATTTTATCTATGTATGTAGATTGAGAAAGTCCTAACAACTTCTTAGATCTATTACGGTAGATCTTAATGCCAAGGATGTAGGCTGCTTCTCCCAAATCTTTCATGGAGAAATTCTGAGTTAACCATTGCTTTGTGGCTTGCATCAAGGGAATATCATTCCCGATGATTAATATATCATCGACATATAATACAAGAAATATAACAGCACTCCCACTACTTTTCATGTAAACACAAGGCTCGTCTACATTTTTTATGAAGTCAAATTCTTTGATTGTCTCATCAAATCGTATATTCCAACTTCTGGAGTCTTGCTTGAGTCCATAAATGGATCGTTTAAGCTTGCATACTTTATTATGATCATCCTTAGATGAAAACCCATCAGGTTGTGTCATATAGACTTCCTCTATGAGGTTCCCATTAAGGAAAGCTGTTTTGACATCCGTCTGCCAAATCTCATAATCAATGTGTGCAGCTAGTGCCAGTAAAATTTGAATGGACTTTATCATTGCAACATGCGAGAAGGTTTTATCATAGTCAATTCCTTGGAATTGTCTATAACCTTTCGCCACCAACCTTGCGTTATAGGTTTGGATGTTGCCTTCTGCATCAGCTTTACGCTTGTAAATCCACTTACAGCCTATTGGTTTTATCCCTTCAGGTGCATCCACCAAGTCTCAGACTTGATTATGATACATATAGTCTATTCGGATTCCATGGCCTCAAGCCACTTGACTGAATCAATGTCACGCATTGCTTCGTCATAACTGGTGGGATCGTGATCATCAATGACCTGATCATGTTCCTTATCAAATGGAAACCATATCTTTCAGGCTCATATCTTTCCCTACCAGACCTTCTAAGTTTCTCAACCTTGTGGTTGTTCCGTCGCTGCCCTTTTGAGGGGCCTTGGGTTTAGTTATATGTTAGTTTGTTCATCTCGTACCTCATCGAGGTCAAGTCTACTCCCACTATATTTCTTGAAAATGAATTCATTCTCTAGAAATTTAGCATTTCGTGAGACAAATGTTATTTGTTCATTTGGGACGTAGAACACGTATGCTATTGAGTTCAATGTATATCCTATAAACTTACATTTAACTACCCTATCATCCAATTTTTTAGTTTGTGTGAGCTTAACATATATCACATCCTCAAACTCTTAGATAACTAAGACTAGGACGTTTCTCAGACCATAACTCATATGGTGTTTGACTAATAGTCTTGGAAGGAACTTGGTTAGTAGTAGTATTGCAGTTTCTAAAGCAAGACCCCAAAATGAAATAGGTAGATCAGTGCATGGCATCATTGATCGGATAATATCTAATAATGTCTTATTTCTCCTTTCGGAGACCCAATTATGCTGTGGAGTTCCCGGAGGAGTCCACTGGGAAACAATGTCATTTTCTCTCAAGTAATCTTGAAATGCGTCGCTTAAGTATTCACCACATCGGTCAGACCTTAGGGACTTAATAATTTTATTAAGTTGGTTTTCTACTTCAGCTTTGTAGTCTTTGAATTTCTCAAAGGCTTCAGATTTGTACCGCATAAGGTACACATACCTATATTGCGAGTGATCATCGATAAAGGTAATGAAGTAGGAGAATCCACCTCTAGTGATTATTGACATTGGTCCGCATACATCATAGTGTATTAGTTCTAATGTCTCCACTGCACGCTGTCATTTACCTTTGAAGGGTAATTTGGTCATTTTACCAAGTAAACAAGACTCACAAGTTCCATAAGATTCATATTTGAAGGGTCTGAAATACCCATCCTTATGTAGCTTAGTTAATCTTGTTTCATTGATATGACCTAAACGACTATACCATAGATGTGATTCATTGAGATTATTCGAGTTAATGTTGTATATATTAGAGGTTGAACATTCTTTGTTAGTTTGTAAGACATAGATACCAGTATTCAAAATACCATATCCATATTTTATTTCATTGAAATAAATAGAACATTCATTACAACTTATTAGGCATGAAAAACCTTTATTACATAAAGAAGAAATTGAAATGATGTTATTTACAAGAGAATGTACATAAAAACAATCTTCTAAGTCTAAAACTAAACCATTCGGAAAAACTAATGAATAAGTCCCCGCGCACAATGTAGCCAGTTTTGCTCCATTACCCATGCGTAAGTCAACCTCCCCATGACGGAGTCTCATACTGTTTCTCGGGCCATGCACATTGTTACACAAGTGAGTCCCACAACCGGTGTCAAACACCCAAGTAGAAGGTTCAGAGTTTTGAGAATATAGTTAAATCATATACAACATACCTGAAGCATTGGGCTTCTTGGCCTCTTGGGTTTCCCTAGCTTCCTTGGCTTTCAAGAATCTGCAGTCTTTCTTCCAATGACCCTTCTTTCCACAAAATAAACATTTCCTCTTTCCCTTTTTCTTCTCCACCTTACCATTGGGCTTTAGGTGATCTGGAGCCTTGGCCTTGCCCTTATTTTTCTTTGGGCCTCGTGGCTTCAGGTCCGTACCGGTAAGCATGACGGAGGTTTTAAGCTCCGGTTTCAAGTCCTTCTCTGCTTGCTTTATCAGATTGTGCAATTCTGCTAAAGTAGCTTCTTTATTAGACAGATGAAACGGCATAATAAAGTTAGAGAAGTCTTTTGGTAAGGACTGAAGAATTAGATCATGAACTATCTCATGATCCATGATGAACCCGAGGTTTGCCAATTTTTCAATGTGGCCAATCATCTTAAGCACATGTCCACTAACATATCATTCTTTATACCTTGTTTGGAATAAGGCACATGACACTTGGAATCTCACGGTATGAACGGAAGTTGCAAATAACTCCTTCCAGTGAAAGATGATGGTTTGAGCATCCATATATTCGTGGGCTTTCTGAAGTTCATCCGACATAGAGCCAAGCATTACGCAAACTGCTTGCTCATCATCATCGACGTGTTTCTTCCAAGCATCAAATGTATTTTGGTAAGCATCTTCTGCGGGTTCAGGGGGAAATGGTCTTTCAAGAATATAGAAAATCTTTTCTTATCATAATACAATTTTAAGGTTTCTAGACCAATCATTGTAGTTGTCCCATTTGAGCTTATGCTCATCAAGGATGGAACGAAGTGATATTATGTTTTCCATTTGAATGTTTGTGAAATATTTTAACCTATCTGTTAAGAGAGAATGTTAAAATTAGGAATATGTTTTCATCAATATTTCATAATAACATGGGCTTTTAATATTATAAAGTTGCTCCCACTCAATTGTTTTAAAATTTTAAGCAAATCACACCAACCCCAATATAATGGATTTCTTGTGGGCAATGATCCCATTATCATCATTTCACAACTCTGACTAGGGCCGGTCGTTATAAAATATGATAATTAGGTAGGTTCCCAACCAATTTATGATATAAATCACAATTCCTTGATCATTGGGTTGGGCAATCAAACATGCCATATCTTATGCTAGTCCTTATGGACACCCAATCTTTGCCACTAAGTTATAAGACCACGCCAAAGGTTCGCTACGTCTTATGACTCAGAAAAGTCAAACCATTGTCAATAGTATGATTTAGGGACAAATTGGTATTGGTCAGTCTGGTAAAACCTAGTCCTGCCAATACAGTTTAAGCCCTTTAGGTCTATACTTTACAATGGGAGGCAAATTTTAGACTTAAATTATTATTGAGGATTTTAGCAAGTTTAATTGAATAACTATCAAATGGATTCCTCCATTGAAAATTCCCCAGAGTGAGGGTGGAGCGAACTCTCTTAAATACCCTTACCTCTTAGGCTCTTATTGCCTTGGTGACAAGAATAAACAATAGATCATCCAAATTAGTCCAACACTTTAAATATGCTCTAAGGTAAGCTTTGAGTAAATGATTATCTAGATGTCTTCACAGCTTTTCCTTTTGGCTATAAAAAGGTAGTGAGAGAAGGAAGACACCAAATCATTATCTAACTCTAGTAATACCTTTGGTTAAAGTAACTTTAGTTTGGAAAGTTTTATTAACGCCTTGGTCCCACCCCACTTGTATCTTTTATAATGTCTTTTATTATAAACAAGTGATTTATATTTATTAGCCTTCAAGGTAATAAATCTCTAAGTTTATCACATAATAATTACTTAGCTAAGGGATAGACAATACACTCTCTATTTCCTTAGAAAGTCTCTCGATGCTTGCACCCTAAAATAATCATGCCAATTCTAATCATACATAGAATCATCAAGCATATGAGTTTTAATATGTTGGAATTATTTTAGGCATTAAATAACCTTGATTAATATTTAATTATGATATTGTATTTTTTTAATCAAATAAATTTACTATTCACGTTTTTTTTTACAGATGCGTGAACTTTAAATGCAATTTCACAAATCATGCAAAACTTGTGCCTAAAAGTAAGTTCAGGGTGTTAGCTTTCCAACGAGATATTACACACCCAATTTCTAGTTCAAATGAGAGAGAACTAATCAAAACAAAAACGGCGCGCTGATACCGCTGTTAGGAAGCGGCCGCGAGTGCGCAGCGGAAAATTAAAAAATTATGATGCCGCTATCCCTTTGCCCAAGACCCATTTGTTTTGATTCTTCTACAAGCCTAGGCATATTAATATATTCTAAGCATAAAAACTCATAAAACATGCAAAAAACATCAACTTAAACATGCTAACTATCATAAGAACTCTAATTAAAAATAAAGAAAGAAAAAGACTTACTTGAACCGAAGACTCCTCCAGTCCTCCCTCCAATCTACAAGCTTTTCTCAAACTCAACAAGCTCTTCCACGTTCCAAAGAGCCACCAAAGTGTGTGACCTGCAAAGGTACACACACCAAAGCCAAAACTCAACGGCAAGACTACGCCTTGAGTGCACGGGTATTTTGCCCTTGGTGCTAGCCTAGGAAAATAACTCAAAACTTTTAACTTGAGATTCCTCTAGTCAATTAGACTTAAGGATCCTCAAAATCAGTGGCTTACCCTTAAACTTTAGAGTTGCTCACTTATATAAACCCAAGATATGAAAGGTTTTGGTGTGTAAAAATTTGTAATGAATTCTTTGGGTTTATATAGGTGCTCCAAAGACAACAAAATTAATTAAGAATCCGATGTGGGATAAATGCTAATTAAATCTTAGCCATTGGATCTTGAGATAGTGGTTTAATGAGATTATAAAACCCTAATAAGAGTTTAGGTCAAATTGGAATTCAAAACAAATAAAATAAAATAAAATAAAATAAACGCAAATTTTTTTTTCTTATTCATTTTTTCAATTCCCTAAGTGCCCCTATCGTCATTTACTAATCCCTAAGCCACTTTGGAACCTCAAAAATGATCTATTCAATAATTAAACACATTGAACCATTTATGAACAATTCCTACATCAATCATCTATGCAGTTAAATTTGTATTGTACACTGTTAACCATTGATTTCGACTTTGTTGTGTGTGACCTTTTGGGTTCCCCACAAGTTGGACATGAAATGAATCGTGATAATATAATCGAACATAAATTATCCTCCGATCAGATGGTCGTTCAATTTCAATGACCAAGGTTGACATCTAGCAACATGCCAAGGCTCCCAAATGAGAAGGAAAGATATATACCCATTTTGTATGCGATTTGCATATGATACGGTCCCTTGCCTCACTGTATCCCCACCGTTTGACCTAGGGTCTGGAAAGTGTCTACCCATATAGTCAAAGGTATGATGTTGATAGTGTCATGAATCGTACTAACCCAAGAATCTCACATGATTCTTCCGCTGCAACCACAGTCTCAAGCACTTATCACACATATCAACCCATAAATTGGAATACTACACTTATAAGAAAATATTATCCGAGAGAGTGGCGATTTCTATTGTATCTTTACAAACTTTATGTGTTTCAACAAATGACCTAATCATACCCTTATGACCGGATCTTTTGAACCGGGAAGAAGAATTTCAAAGTCGTTTGATCCACATATAAGATTGTAAAGACCTCAAGTCTAAGGACTAGTCATACAATCGATACATGAAAATTCTCACAAACACATGGGATAAATACTTCATGTGAAAACTTTCGGCGGTCAATTCGATGTATATGAGCAACTCATGCATCCATGTGATACACCAAGCGGACGGATCTCCGCTGGTAGCCTATGAGATCGGCTACCCCACTTAAGGGCGGATCATATCATCATGCTAGTCTCTCCGCTTTGTGAAAGCTCAGGTTATTCACAAAACTATGACTAGGAACGTTTGAGAGTGATGATTCTCATAAGTCGTGGAAGCCATCATCTTATTACTCCAAGGGCTTTATTACAGTGTTTGATGATTCATATAATTTATGTAAGACACGTATAATAAAGATTGCCATTTTATTAATTAATGAAAATATTTCAAATACATGTACATATAGCCCATCCACAAGTTGGGTATAGGGCATATCCCTAACAATTAACGAGACAGAGACATGTATGGAATGACATTAACAATGAATGCAACAAGACAAAGATTAAATAAGAATAAGACAAACATCTCATCGATCTGGCTTTAAGAAGCCTAGCTTAATATCGCTTGGATGTCCGACCAGATATATAGTGAGTCCTGCCGGATATTTTGTGTGTAAAAAATTGGCATCAAAAAATTAAAACAACATAAATCAATAAAGACTATCAATGCAAAATCGAACTTTTGCATAATCCATAAATTGTACATGGAGTTGTATCCCGAATGTAGCTATATTACCATCCATTCGGAATCAGCTACGAAATTTATCTCTGGGTTTCTATCCTATATACTACTCGGGAGTCATATAAGGCTGAACATGTTTTGACTTATGTTATGTCGGGCCGAATGTCGGTCAAATTCGGCCGGACATATCTTGTCAGAACAGTATTACGAAACGAATAGAAATAGGTTCCCTCAGGTTCTCAGGTTGTTCTTTAAGTTTGTTTGGCTAGTAAGAGGCCTTTCAAAACTACTTAGCTCGTTGAGTCGCGTGCTAGAAGAGAAGAAACTTCAGGAATTTTTTGTTTTACTCTAGATATTTTTTTCTCTTCTTATTATCTTCTCTTTTTCACTCGTTCATTTTTTTATTCCTTATATTTTTGTTAACTCTCACTAGTTTTTTTATAGGTATTAGAATTGAAAAGATAATAACGATATTAATAGTAAAATAAATCTCGAAGTAAATCCCCTAAGTAGTTTGGTTTAATCCAACTACTTCACTGGATAACTGCAGCTTAATATATATCAAGTCAGATTTAGGATTTCAAATATATATCCGATCGGCTGAGAGAAATATGGTCGGATATAAGTGATGCTCGACCAACTATTTATGTTTGAGAATAGTCCGGATGAACTTAGGTGATGTCCGACCGGATGTTAGCATCTGAGAGGTTTGGTCGAACATAATGGATGTCCAATCATTTGGCTGTTTTTGATATTTTCTAGAGTTTCTATCCCTTCTGACGTTTAACTTTGCATCTTTCGAAAATTTCAAGTGGAAAAATACGAAACTACAGAAAATATAATGTCCCTATACGAAACTCATCATCGGGCTATGTGTAAAAATACAATGTCTACAATGGGCCATGAGGCCGAATGATGTCTTTGTACATGGATCATGTTACGTAAATTTACATTATATAACTCATGTGTAATATATGTCAGATATGCATGTTTTCAGAAATTGTCTTGTTAGAACAGGTTATGAGTAATGCAGGTATAAGTTCATTCATGATACAACAGGTATGCACTGGTTATATTATGTCATGCATGTCCATGTCAATGTTATCTTAGGGTTGTTAATTTCAATAGAAAGTGAGATAAAATCTGAACATAATTATATCAATTATCTAGTGGTGGCGAATGAAACCATTGACCATATTTTTCTCCATTGATTCAACTTTCCAATAAATTTATTTAAATTTATTTTTTTAGATTAGTTTTATTTTAAATAGCTTGCATATTTTAATTTCCAAATTTCTTTTACTTCATAACACCTTTATTTCTATCGTGATACAGCTAATATAATTATGAACAATCTTCTGCGGAAATGACCCTTGCTTGCTACTATACCAACAGACGACACAAAGATAAGCAAGGATTTTATCTTGACCGTTCTACTATGTGTCCGTGTTTGGTTGGACGGAGAGTAAATGAGAGGAGAGAAAAGAAAATTAGGGGAGATGAGAGGAGAGGAGATAACATGAAATGATGTGGAATTTGATTCCATTAATTGGTTCGTATAAAAATTTTATGGGGAAAGAAAATCATATAGATTTTACGGACAAGTTTACCGTTTTTTAATAAATATCAATATTCATGAGTAATTTCTTTAGGAAATATATGCATTGGAAATTGAAATATTAAAAAAATAATATAAAAATTGAATAATTCAAAAATATTTTTTAATTAAAATTGTAATTAATTTATTCAATGTTATTTCATTTATTTATTTTATTTTAATTAATTATAATAATTTTAAATATGTTTGATTGCATTATAGGGATTTTATTAATTAATATCCTGAATTTTTGGAACATTTCTAGAAGGTTTCCGAATTGCAGATAATGTCTCGGAATGAGTCGAAGTTGAACAATAAGGGTTTAAGTATTGACATATAGGTTGGAATAATTTAAAGTCGAATCTCGTTATATTGGGAAGCGCAAAATTCAAAAGAACAAATTAAGCGATTTAGGTATATTATTTTATTGGAAGAAATTTAATTTTTTTGGCTATATAAAAAGCAAACAAATTCTGATTGAGTTGATTTTTAGTCTGCTGGAAAGTTCTTTCGAAGACGAAAAACTTTTGGATGGATCAATTTTCGAAATTTGCATCAAAATGGCCTTAAAAAATTGAATTTCCAAAAAAGTACACTTTCAAGGAACAACTTGCAATTCCGTGGAGGTCAGTTTGTAAACACGAATATTGCAAGACTTATCATACAACCTTTACCCAATCCTTCATTTCACGTGAGAGTGAGAATGGATTTTTCGGAATGAGAGAAGAAAGTTTCTTGAATTTTGATTTTCGAAGTTCGCCTGATTTGATTCGAATTTTTTCGATTCCTACGCGTTCGTGGGAGCGTAGGAAGTCCACCGGTACCCTCAAATTTCGGTAAGACCTCCCAGTAAAAACTTGATAGTTTCAAGTTTAGCGTATTGTATTTGGATGCTTTGAGTACTGTTGTAGAGTAACTGATGAGTGGTAAATGTATCACTATTTCTCACTCATTTAACTTAATATTTTGTATAGTTTCTTGAGTTTTGAGAATATTTTGATTTGTTTTGTGTTATTTTGTAGATAAATATTGTTTCACGACTATCTGGACGTGATTTGGGACCAAAACAGTGAAAAAGGACACAAAAGGGCAAAATAATAATTTGGCGCGTCGCGACGCCTAACGTGCGCCGATCCATGCTAACGTGCGCCGGGTTCACATGTCAGAATATGTGAAGTTTGACTTTGCTAACGTGCGCCATACCACGTGTCATCATCAAAGCCGATTTGCTAACATGCGACGTGCCACTTGTCATCATCCAATGGTGCCGACAATCGCCATCGCCACATGTCGCCATATGTCACCCCACGTGTCAGCCACGTCATCCCATGTCAGCAGAAGACCGAGTAACCTTTGCCACGTCATCACCACATCATCATCAGCCAATCACAGTGTGCCACGTGTCATCATTCTATGAGCCGACAATCACTATCACCACGTCAGCATAATCATTGAGTTGCCAGCCGCCTTGCCACGTGTCACCTTATCACCTTATCCATAATACCACGTGGCAGATAAGAATCTGAAGCCGCTCAATCAGCGCTTGACACATTAGCGTGTCGCGACGTAAAAAGAAACTTGCGCGTCGCGATGCGTGAGGCTTATTGACGCCTATAAATAGAGCTCGAAAGTTCAGTTTCAGATGTACCTTCCTCTCTGAATTCTCGGATATAAATAGGGAGTTTTCTACCTAGTTTCTTTTAATTTCAGTTTTATAATTAATTTTAATTACGCTTTGTAATAGTAATTTACTTTTGTAATAGTAATAGTAATTTACCTTTTTTAACTTTTATAATTTTTACTATTCAATCATGAGGAGGTAACTTCCCCCTGCTAGGGTGAAAGGTAATTATTTTACTATTGCTATTTAGATTAATCTCCCTTAATTGTAATATATTCACTATTTAAAATTTGACTTAATAAGGATATCGCTATATTGGTCGGTTGGTAATTCATTTTAAATTGGTTTAAACCTGACTAAGCAAGGATACCGCTAGATTGGTCGGTTGGTAATTAAATTTTCTTACCTCCTATATGTCAGGTTTATTTTGGTTCCGCCTTTATGGCTGGTTAGACTTAATTTGACTTAATCAGGTTACCGCCTATATGGCTGGTTGGTAAAATAATCTCAAGTTAATATATTATATTAAGGGAGATATCTAAATTAGTAGTAGTAAAAGTTGATCCTTTTACCTTAGCATTTTATTTTATTGTAATTTACTTTTCAGCTTTTACTTTATCGCAATTATTTTTCAGCATTTTTACTTTATGTCTTTTATTTTACTAGCCCTAGTTATGTGTCGTAACTAAGTTAGTTATCTAGGGTTGTGATGAATTCTAATATCACCGGTTTATAAGGGGTTATTTTATAGTTTGGGTAATTTAAAGGTTTACTTATTAAGTCTTAAGCTTAATGCGACTTGTTAATTGGCCACTAATAAGATTGATTTGGTAAATCTAAAATAAACTTGACAAAGGAATTTTAGGTTTCAGCCTTAGACTTAATAGCCCACGATCTTCCTTGAGGATAGATAACCCTTTAATAGATTTCCTTAGAGGATAGACATATACCTGTCCGGGCGGGGGGTAGCCATAATTAGAACTTAAACTTAATGAATCCAGGTAATTTGGTTGAGATAGACATATGGTTCAATTGGGTTAAACTGGGTTTTTGCGTCTGACCATCGACAAAGGCTTTCGCATAATTTCGTGTTCTAGGTTAGTAAACCGATTTTTTACACAAACATGAAATAACCACTTCATCTTTTAAAAGACATTAGGAAGATTCACAACCCTAGATAGTTTCTTAATATTGAATTTTCTTAAACCTACTTTCGTGCAATCTTATTTACTTGTTTTTAAATTCAAAATCATCACCATTTCAAATCAATCAATCAACCTGTTAGATACTAGTAATCATTTGACCTCATAAAATTAATAGATTAGGTATTAAGTCCTCGTGGTATCAATACTTTTTATACTACTTGAACGATACGTGCGCTTGCGTTATACGCGTGTGATTACACCGGTCAAGTTTTTGGCGCCGTTGCCGGGGACTTATTTATCTTTCACTATTAGTTTTGGGGTTAGATACGTGACTTTTATCTAATTTCTTTTTACTTATTGTTTTTCGTGTTTCAAGTTCTCAGAAACTACATGGGACGAACCAGAAGCTTTGAACTCTGACCGCTCGACCCAGAAATTGAAAGAACCATTAGACAGTTGAGAAGGGATAGGCGTGAAGGCCAAGAAGCTTTAGTCAACATGGAACCTGAACCTTTGGAGGTTGCACCGCCAATACCCATTCGAGACAAAACCATTCCGGTGGTCAACGGCTTCATTTCTTGTATTGTACTTCCTCCTTTACCAGCAAATGCGTGTGTGACATCAAATCATGCATTCAGATGATTCAGCAGTCAGTGCAGTTTGGGGGGAAAGCAACTGATGATCCTAATACCCACATCAGCAACTTTCTGGAAGTTTACGGCACTTTCAATTACAATCGAGAAGCTGAAGAATCAATGAGACTGCGAGTTTTTCTATACTCTTTGAAGGACATAGCTAAAGCTTGGCTACATTCACTACCAGCAGGTTCCATCACAACTTTGAACACTTTAGCCACCAAATTTCTTGCAAAGTACTTTCCACCAGCCAGAACTGGAAAACTGAGGAATGATTTCACATCCTTTGTACAACAAGACTGTAGGACATAGAAACTGGGCGACGCATGCTGTTCCAGGCTCGCGGCCTGGTTGAGAGTACGAAGTAGCCCGTGGGGGACTAAATTGGAGAATAATGGAGTCGCCACCCGGTGTGAACCGGGAAAATGATTTAAGGCCGCACTCACCCCTCGCAAGGGAAGACCTCAAACCGTTGGGTTCGGAATGGTCCCTTACTTATGTCTTTTGTAATGAATGAATTTGTGCAATTTTAACCAAGTCTACTTAACATACATATTGGTCAAAGTAGTCTAAATTCTTATAAAGCCTAAATCTAGGTTTGCATGCTTCAAAAGTAAACTTTCATAACGGAAAACGCATGATATCACACAATAAGCATGTTGAATAAATACGACTTAAACATAATGTAAATTAAACTCCTATTGCGAAATAAAATAATTAAATCATGCTAGAAATAAAACAACTTTCTAATGGCCTAATCATGCTCAAATACAAGTTTGGATGAAATGAAATACGTGAATCCTTCAAGTGGTACGGGGCATTGTATCCCGAGTGCAAACCATAATACCGTCCATTCGGATTCGGCTATGAAATTTATGTCCGGGTTTCCATCCAATATACCACAAAAAGGAACACATATTTCATTCACCCGAAATCACATCATATACTAATTAACAATATTCATGTGAAATAAAGTAAATTACATGATTTTCTAAATTACTAATTTACATAACGTAAATTAAATACCATGCTAAACTAATTATTCATGCTAAATAATATAAAAAACATATTCCATAAGTCCTCATTTCATGTGAAGAACTTCTATAACATGCTTTCTAACTAATTCATATGAATAAAATAAATAACATGCCTTCTAATTCACTAATTCATATGAATAAAATAAATAATTTGCACCCTCAGGTCTAACCTTTTATGTCGTCTCTTGAAAGTGTGTTATACGGCCGTCGGAAGGGCTAAAACTCCGTGACTTCTCCGGTATGCTGATTCGGCGTTTTCTTCCGCTATCGCACTGCTTTGCCCGCTGTTTTAGGTGAATTTTCTGCTGCAGTTTTATGGTAAATACAGGACTGTTCTCGGCAGTTTTGGGGGCAGTTTCTTAAGGGTTTCAGGACAGTTTTTGATGTGTTTTGAGGTAGTTTCTGGAGGTCAAATTCAGTGATATTGAAGGCTATTTGGAGAGGCAATTTTCAGTGATATTTGGACAATTTAGTGAGGCTGAATGGTGTGATTTGTTGGCTGTTTGGATGTGGTCTGGCGTGAATTTACTGGGCTTATTTCAGTGGCAAATGGTGCTAGTGGCGTGAGGGACTTTGGCATGAAGTGTAGCTTATTTTGTTGGCTGTTTGCGTAGGGTGTGAGCTAGGTGAATATGTGGCGTAAATTGGCTTGGTTTCGTGAGTTTGAGGGCTTTGTGGGCAGTCTGTTTGTGATGTGGTATTGTAGCTATGTGTGCGTACGTGTTGAAGGCATAAAGATGTGGTGGGCTGATGAGGGTTAGGTGTTGATTTGTTGATGCTTGGCTTGTGGAACGTGGCTTATTTGTGTGTGCAAGTTGGTTTCGTAAGGAGGGATGATGATTGATGGGTGAAGTGTGGTGCGTGGTTAAGTGAGTGGAGCAGGCGTGGTCTATTGAAATGAGTGCGGACGTGTGGGCAAAGACAAAATATTGCTGTGGGACGTGGCTTAAGGAATGGTTAGCGTGAAGGCATGAGACTTTGTGGATGTGCGTTAAGGAGCTTCAAGGCGTGATGGGCTGATGATTGATGGGTGAAGTGTGGTGTGAGGCAATTCTTTTAGGGTTTATGTATATTTTACGTGCATGGTTTCTAGCTAGGGGTGCAAGTGTGGTTTGTTTCCATTTTATAATGGAGAGTGGGGAAGGAGGCAATTAAATGCTATTCGGTGGAGGGTTGGAGATATAATTTATTAGGGGGACAATATTTAATGTGAAAAGAGTGGTGTTAATTAATTGATTTTGTTGAATTAGTTGAGTTGTTCACGTTGGTGGAGGAAATTTGTGGCTTAATTGTCTTGTTGCATTTGGTTTATGTGTGCATGTGAGGTTTATCAAATTAATTTGTTGTGAAATGTTGGTGTTGGGCGTGTGAGTCATTTACGTGGGGGAGGGCTTTGAAATGAAAATCAGACGAGCAAACCCGAAGCTAAACGAGCGAATCAAATCCGACAAAATGTCAATTCTTGAATTTTCCCTTCCGACGACCGTTGTCCACGACTTCCACGACTTAAAGGTAGTGTCTCCTTACGAGACTCCTCATCGGGCTGGTATGTAAAAATGCAATGCCTACAAAGACTCAGAAACTCTCTACGAAGCTTGGGAAAGATACAAAGATTTTCTATGGAAATGTCCTCACCATGAGATTCCAAAATGGCTTCAAGTACAAACTTTCTATAATGGACTTTCTGGACTGATGAGAACCACAATCAATGCTGCTGCTGGAGGAGCTTTAATGGTAAAAGGAGAAGATCAAGCCTGGGACCTAATCGAAGAAATGGCCAACAACAATTCATGTGGCCAATAGAAAGGAGCATGATCTAAATAATTACAGGAATTTATGAAGTTGGAGCCAATACTGCATTCAACGCTAAACTGGATTAGATATGCAAATTCATGGAGACTCTTACCACTGGATCCACATGTTCACCTTATGGAGGAGCACCAGAACCGAAGCAACTTGAAGAAACGGTGAATTATGTCAACAATTTCAACAGACAGGGAAACAATCCATATTCCAACACCTACAACCTAGGCTGTAGGAATCATCCGAATTTTTCATGGAGCAATAATTCAGGGAAAAAGAACAATCCACCACCTGGATTCCAACAGCAGAACTATCCACCACCTGGATTCCAGCAACAGAACAAATGCTAGGAGCATGCAAATGAACCAGGAATAGGAGAAGTGCTGGCTCAGTTAAAAAAGTACGATGCTATATTTCAAAGCCAATCTGCTTCCATCAAAGCACTGGAGAATCAAATCGGACAACTGGCCAATGCTAAGAGTTTTAGACCGCTAGGGAATCTTCCCAGCAGCACAGAACCAAATCCAAGGAACAAAGGGAAGGAGCAGTGTCATGCCATCATGTTAAAAAGCGGTACTAAGATCAATAAATATGTTTGAGCCAAAACAACTGCTGAGGAAGTTCCAAAAGAAACAAAGCAACATATGGAGGAAAAAAGAAACAAAGGAAAAAGAACATATCACTCCACCTCCACATTTTCCTCAGCGTCTTCAGAAAAACAAACTGGACAAGTAGTTTGCTCGTTTTCTGGAGGTGTTCAAAAAGGTGCACATCAACATTCTATTTGCAGAAGCCTTGGATCAAATGCCCAGCTATGTAAAATTCATGAAAGATATTCTTTCACGAAAATGGAGATTGGGAGATTACGAGACAGTAGCATTGACAGAAGAATGCAGCGCCATCATTCAGAGAAAGCTTCCCCCAAAGTTGAAAGATCCTGGCAGTTTCACCATTCCTTTCATCATATGAGAACATAACTTTGGTATGGCTTTATGTGATTTAGGTGCAAGTGTTAACTTGATGTCTTTTTCTATTTTCAGGAAACTGCAGATTGGAGAAACAATGCCCACTTCAGTCACTCTGCAACTTGTTGATAGAACACTAGTATTTTCGAGAGGTGTAATTGAAGACATGCTGGTCTAAGTTGACAAATTCATTTTCCCAGCATATTTTATTGTCCTAGATATGGAGGAAGATGTAGACGTGCCGATAATACTCAGAATGCCATTCTTGGCTACAAGTCGAACCATTATTGATGTATAGAAAGGAGAACTAACCATGAGGGTACAAGACCAAGAAGTAACATATAATGTTTTCAAGGCCATGAATTTCCCAGATGATGAAAATAATGAGGAATGTTTCAGACTTGATGTAATACATAGTATTATCCAGAATTATGATGAAATGAAAAGTTCTACTGACAGACTTAAAGCATGTCAACTGCTTGTGGAGCCTGAAGATAAAGCGTCACGTGCATTAAAAATGCAGTTTCTTACAGTACGAGCAACAGAAGAGAAACATTTCCACCAGCTCAACAAATTGAAAGAACTTCACATACAGCCTTTTGAGAATGCCAAATTGTACAAAGAAAAGGCAAGGAAAAGACATGATGAGAATTTAGTGCACATACAACTCGAGCCAGGGAAGAAGGTACTCTTAAACAAATCAATGGTGAAATTCTTCCCATGGAAGCCAAAATCACGGTGGTCAGGTCCATTCCTAATCACCAAGGTTTTACCATATGGAGCTGTTGAGTTACTGGATCCCAGCACCAATGAAACATTCAAGGTTAAAACAAACGTGTTAAGCACGACTAGGGAAAATCATTTGAGCGACAAAAAGAAAATGTCACACTTTCAGATCCAGCCTAAAATTCGAGAAGTCACGTCTAGCTGACGATATTAAGCTTAGCGCTCGCAGGGAGGCAACTCATGTAATTTGTGTATATATTATGATCTGGTGTGTTTTATTTTTGTGTGTTTAATTTTTGCAGGTAAAGTCATTTCACAATGGAAGAAGCTCTCGCAAATCTTCGCAAGTAATTTCATTCTCTCCCTCAAAAATCTATGATGAAAGTATACAAAGCTCGCTTAGAACTGATGAGACTACTAATGATCAAAGGTATTCCAACTGATATTCGTTGGATTATTGAAGCACGGGTCTGATTGGCAGGTGAGTCTTCTGACTCATTTATTTCACATCTATTTGGTTTTGGAAGAAGCACATATGCAAAGAAACGTAGAGCTAAACAAATGGGTGTTTGTTACAAATGTGCACGATGGAATTGGAATACTCGTTGTCGTTCTTTAGGAATGGTGTCTGGTAATCGCGAAGACAAAATTAAATTCATTAGGGATGGCTTGAGTAAGGAGTCTTTAGATGATATATATTCGACTCTTGAGACGTATCCCAGTGGATATGTTCACAAAGCCTTTCACAAATTACATACACAATTCCAAAAAGAAAGACAACAGTTAAGTCTCGGGAATCTGACTCAAAAAGACCTTGTTTGCAAATTTATAAGAAAATTGGATGGGAAGCTTGTCCCTGACGCATTGACGTCAATCAAGCCGCTACATTTCTTGTACATGTTATATTTCTTTGTCTTTTCCTAATAATTTTGATTTGTTTTGTTACTTTCTTTTATTTTCTCCGACAGGATCCAGACCCTTTTGACTATCACGATTTATTTTACTGTTAACTAATAATTGTCATTTGACAGGTACTAGTGCTATTATTTTACTCACCCTTTTCAGGTGTTATAAATCGTGCTTTTGAAGACATCCATAGTAAAACATGGAAGCCACTTGAAGAAGACGAGTTGAAAACATATGTGTGTTTTGCGGTACTAGTGTTGGTGTTAATCCACAATACATAGAAGCAACACAAGAATTGGGTCGAGTCTTAACTGCAAGGAATATGCACTTAGTATATGGCGGAGGCAATCTTGGACTTATAGGGATCGTTTCAAAAGCTCTACAGGAGGGAGGCAGTCACATTTTGGGAATTATCCCAAAACCATTGGAAAAAGAAAATCTTATTGGACCATCAAACGTAGAGTAACTGATCGTGCCAGGTATGTCTGAAAGATTGGTAGAAATGATTAATCGTGCTGATGCTTTTATTGCTTTGCCAGGTGGCTTGGGTAAATTGTAGGAAATTTTTATAGTGTTATCTTGGACGAACCTGAACATACACCAGAAACCGCTTGGAATGTATAACATTGAAGGATTTTATGATTTTCTTTGTGTGTTTCTTGATGATGCCCGGAGAAATGGATTTGTGTCAAAACCTTTAAAAGAACTCCTCTTCACTGCCAAAACTGCTCCGGATCTAATTGATCAAATCTTAGCCTATGAACCACAAATTGAGCCTATCCTTTCAAAGATAAATTGGCTGAGGACTATCGTGGTAAGAGGCATCGGATTAATCTGGTTCTTCACCTTTAACTTTTCGTGTAGAATTTCAGTTAACCAGGTACTATCTTCTAAAATCTTCTTCTACTGTTTAAGACATTGGGGACAATGTCTCATTTAGGTTTGGGGAGGGAATTAGTTGATCAGTATCTTGTTTTTAGTTGTGTGTTGTTTTAATTTTTTGTCTAAAATTTTTTCGAAAAAAAAAATTTGAAAAATTTTCAAAAATTACAAAAATATTTTGCGTTTTTGTTTTTATTTTGACTAAAAATGTGAAATTGGTGAGAGATAGCTTTGTAAGGAATTCCCACTCCTTATATGTATTTCAACCCATTTTCGAAACAAGTTAATTTTTGTTTATTTCTTTTGAATTATTTAATTTGTAAATTCTCCATAAAATTGACTAAAATGGATCTTCATATGCTCAGTTGGCAGGTATTATCAACATGCATGGTAACATACTGACATGAGCTATAATTGAAAAGTTTGTAAGATTCATCTTTAATTGGAGGAAGCATCTATGAAAAGCATTGAAAAAAAAAAACGTCTGAGTTCCGAGTTATTAAGTCTGTAGGGGTGTTTTAACACTTAGTGCCCTAGAGCCAACTGGTTTGAGAGTCATTGGCCCAAAGCTCGCTACATGGATCTAGGATGTTGCAAAAATATATATATATATCTGAAGTTTGAGTAATTATGTCCATAGGGGTGTCTTAACACCTGGTACCCTAAAGCCAACTAGTTTGGGAGCCACTGACCCAACACTCGCTACATATATGGAAGATATTGTATATAAAAAAATCTAAAATCAAAGAAAAAATCAGAGAAATGATAAAAATTATTCCACTGCTGTAAAAAGGTGTGAATTCTCATAAAACATTAGGACAAAAATATCACTCTCTTACCAACTGCACTTGTGACTGTTGTGGGTAAAAATGAGTTGTTTAATATTTTTTTGGATGTGGATATGGAGAATGGTAAATATAATCGGAGAATTTACTTATTCGGTAATTTAGAAAGAAAGAAAACAACTAGTAACTTGGTGTAGAAGTTTCACCTGATTAGTCACTAACTTTTTTACTCTCTTTTCTCTTGTCTTTTTGCTTTTGTGTGCATTAGTTTCAATACCTTTTTACTTTTGCAAAATGTTTGTGGGTATCATTGCTGTAAACCCTCACGAGACTACAACTCGTCCACTAGGGACACCTAGGGGCTTAAAAGCTTGTTGCATACGCTAAATGCAACTGTGATCCCTACGAAAGTGGCTTAGTTAAATTTTATTTTAAAGATGTTTATGTTATTTTATTCTGTGTTTTGCTCGAGGACTGGCAAAATATTAGGTTTCGGGGTGTGATGAGTGGTAAATGTATCATTATTTTGCACTCATTTAAATTAATATTTTGTATAGTGTTTTGAGTTTTGTGAATATTTTGATGTGTTTTGTGTAATTTTGTAGATAAATAAAGTTTCAGGAGTCTCTGGAGGTGAATTGGGACCAAAATAGTGAAAAATGACACAAAAGGGCAAAATGGTCATTTGGCGTGTCGCGACGCCTAACGTGCACTGATCCATGCTAATGTGCACCGGGTCCACATATCAGAATCTGTGAAGTTTGACTTTGCTAACGTGCACCATGCCATGTGTCACCATCACAGCCGATTTTCTAACGTGCGCCGTGCCACGTGTCATCATCCAATAGTGCCGAAAATTGCCATCGCCACGTGTCGTCATGTGTCACTCCACATGTCAGCCACATCATCGCCATGTCAGTAGAAGACCAAGTCAACTCTGCCATGTCATCGCCACATCATCATTAGCATTTCACAGCGTGCCACGTGTCATCATTCTATGGTGCCGACAATCACTATCGCCACGTGTCGCCACGTCAGCTTAATCATTGAGTTGCCAGCCGCCTTGCCATGTGTCACCTTATCACCTTATCGAAAATGCCACGTGGCACATAAGAATCTGAAGATGATCAATCAGCGCTTGACACATCAGCGCGACACGACGCAAGAAGAAACTTGCGCGTCACGACGCGTGGGGCTTATTGACGCCTATAAATAGAGCTCGAAATTTCAGTTTCAGATATACCTTCCACTCTGAAGTCTCTGATATAAATAGGGAGTTTTCTACCTAGTTTCTTTTAATTTCAGTTTTGAAATTAATTTTAATTACGTTCTGTAATAGTAATTTACTTTTGTAATAGTAATAGTAATTTACCTTTTTTAACTTTTACAGTTTTTACTATTCAACCATGAGGAGGTAACTTCCCCCAGCTAGGGTGAAAGTTAATTCTTTTACTATTGGTATTTAGATTAATCTCTCTTAATTATAAAATATTCACTATTTAAAATTTGACTTAATAAGGATACCACTATATTGGTCGGTTGATAATTCATTTTAAACTGGTTTAAACCTGACTAAGTAAGGATACCGCCAGATTGGTCGATTTGTAATTAAATTTTCTTACCGCCAATACGGCAGGTTTATTTTGATTCCGCCTTTATGGCTGGTTGGACTTAATTTGACTTAATCAGGTTACCGCATATATGGCTGGTTGGTAAAATAATCACAAGGTAATATATTATATTAAGAGAGATATCTAAATTAGTAGTAGTAAAAGTTGATCCTTTTACCTTAGCATTTTATTTTATTGTAATTTACTTTTCAGCTTTTACTTTACCGTAATTACTTTTCAGCATTTTTTATTTATGTCTTTTATTTTACTAGCCCTAGTTATGTGTCGTAACTAAGTTAGTTATCTAGGGTTATGATGAATTCTAATATCACCGGTTTATAAGGGGTTATTTTATAGTTTGGGTAATTTAAAGGTTTACTTATTAAGTCTTAAGCTTAATGCTTCTTGTTAATTGGCCACTAATAAGATTGATCTGGTAAATCTAAAATAAACTTGACAAAGGAATTTTAGGTTTCAGCCTTAGACTTCATAGCCCACGATCTTCCTTTAGGATAGATAACCTTTTAATAGATTTCCTTACATGATAGACATATACCTATCGGGTGGGGGTAGCCATAATTGGAACTTAAACTTAATGAATCCAGGTAATTTGGTTGACATAGACATATGGTTCAATTGGCTTAAACTGGGTATTTGCGTCTGGCTATCGACAGAGGCTTCCGCATAATTTTGTGTTCCAGGTTAGTAAACCGATTTATTACACAAAAATGAAATAACCACTTCATCTTTTAAAAGACATTAGGAAGATTCACAACCCTAGATAGTTTCTTAATATTGAATTTTCTTAAACCTACTTTTGTATAATTTTATTTACTTGTTTTTAAATTCAAAATCATCACCATTTCAAATCAATCAACCAACCTGTTACATACTAATAATCATTTGACCTCATAAAATTAATAGATTAGGTATTAAGTCCTCGTGGGATCGATTCTTTTTATACTACTTGAATGATACGTGTGCTTGCGTTATACGCATGTGATTATGCCGGTCAGTATCGTGTTGACTTGTATTGAATTGAATAAGTTAAAATGTATTGAATTTGTATATAGGTAGAATCCAGGTGAAATATGAATGAATTGGATCAATCCGATAGAAATTACGAGTTTCTAATAAAACTGTATTTCACACACATCTCTATTTTAGTGAATATAATGGTAGGTATGAGTTAATCCGGATGATATGATATTGTTTGGATAGTTTCAGAAAGTTTTAAATGTCTAGGATCTTTATGTAGCATTACAGAAGGTTTTACGGAATATTTTATTAAAATATGTAATTTGGTGATTTTAATTATCTGATGATCTTGGAATCATATATTATGATGTATTAGGTGTATTACAATATGATTTTGATACCATATGTCTTTATAAACATTCTGAGGCCTATGTGTGATATGATTTCTCAATTTATAAGTTATTTGTCAATGGTTGGTGAATATATATATATATAATATATATATATATATATAAGAGGATATGACTTCTTTAGAACAAGTATGTGATATGTGGTTACTGTTTATAATTGTGAGTATTTTTCAATGGATGCAGATTTAATATGTTTTATATGATGTGTCTTACATGTGAATGAACATTATTGGCTTATTTTTTCGGAAAATATTTTAAGAAGATTTTGTTAAAGAGTTTTCCTTTTAAATGAAATATAATTGATTTTTACTTTTGAAATGATATGATCTGTTTCTGCCACGATGCTTGTATTATGTTTATGTTTTAAGATTTTGAAACCTCTATGGCTCTTGTATATGGTATTCTCCAGCTGTAGTGGACCGATCCGCTACTATGTCGACATGGGCCTATTTCGGACAATTCTCGATCTGTATACGAGACTAGGCATTGGATGTTTGATATGTTCATCTAGTTGAGTTGGTTCCCAGACACTTGATATGGGTTTTACAATGATATTGGATGGAGTTTGATTTCCTTTACAAATAATAGTTTTACGACAAATTTTGGATACCTTTGTTTCATAGTATTTCTAAAAAAGTATTACGAAAAATGTGTTTTCACAAAGATTCACATTGAAAAATATGTATTAGAAATGCATTTGATTTCGCTTCTAACAAGATATGAGCTTTTGTTGAGATATGATATGATACATTTCTGCCACGATGCTCGTACTATGTTTTTAATTTTATTTATTTATTTTGACTCGTCATGGCACTTGTATAGGATGTTATCCATATCAAAATAGGCCGACCTATTAGATTATATCGACTTGCATTTTTTTTTAGACAATTACCGGTCAGGATGAGCGACTCAGACATTGGACCCTTGATTAGTTTTCCGATGTAATCTCAAAAGATTGATTTTATGATGTATTTTCAAAAGATGAGATTAAATTGGTTTCTTTATGTTTTCTGTTTTGATGGTGGGTAATTATGATGGTAGGGAAGTTGTGTTATCATTTTTGGTTCTGATGATGAATGACAATGACTGTGGGGAATTTGTAGTATGTTTTCTGGTTCTGATGACAGATGATAATGATTGTGAGGAGTTTGTAATATGTTTTCTATTCTGATGATAGATGAGATTGACTTTACGGTATTTGTATGGGTAATGTACGTGTAAACATTTGTTTGATGAGTTCGTACTTATGCTTGTTTATGACTCAGACATGTATTCTTACACATTTTGATTTTTAATTTGGTAAAGCAGTGACTTTTGATCCCTTATAACATCAAAATCACTTTCCGACTCAAAACCTGAAATCGTTACAAACAGATCCAATACCTTTTGGATCTATCCTTCCACAATTAGTCAAATAAACCTAATACATCATAATATATGATTCCAGGACCATTAGATAATTCAAATCTCTAAATTATATGGTCTTAGAAAATCATGTAGAAAAGCTTTTGAAACGCTACATAATGATCATGGACCTTCTAAAACTTTCTGAAATCATTCAAACAATATCATATCATCATGATTAACTCATAGCTACCCCAAGTTCATGTTGGACAATTATGACCCATAGCGTCACTATTTGTACAGATCATGGTGTTGTTGTACAAATTAACTATGTGACAAAGGAGATTGCTCTCTTATCATTTGTGATTAGATCACCAAGATGTATAAATGATAGTTGGGTGTGATGTCAATCCGCGAAGGATAAATGATTAAATATCCATAGTCAAAGTAATATTGAGATTGGACATCGATAATGCGTAAAAGACTAGTATTACACTTGTGCACGTTGTGAGGGCACAACAGCATAGTTCTCATATATTTGGGTATAGGATACTCATGCAAGTGTAATATGAGGTTGTGTTTTATCGATGGTACGGGAAACAGCTTCG
This sequence comes from Zanthoxylum bungeanum, assembly GCA_019454045.1. NCBI lineage: Eukaryota > Viridiplantae > Streptophyta > Magnoliopsida > Sapindales > Rutaceae > Zanthoxylum > Zanthoxylum bungeanum. Next base: position 17,244 of record SKCR01053333.1, on the reverse strand, counting down.
CACTTGATAGACCCCCTCAGAATTCTATTGGTAGTATGCCTATGTGTCTATAGAAGTCCGAAATCAGGATAGGTGCATTTGGTCTTAACCTGAGACTTGCACCGCTAATACTTGCGACAATTAATATACTTTGGTTTTGGTCGTCCAGGGCTTTAACAGGTTCTGTGTACGCCTCTGCTGGGTATATTGAGAATCGTAGTGTGTTGGGTGTGATGTCAAGACGGAAGTATCACTCCAGTCATATGGAGATGATGGTCACGTAGGATACGAGACTTGTTCTCTTAAATGCTGCACCTATCAGGATATTATGACTAGGTCATGTATATCCGATTATAGAGACTAGTTACCAAACATCCGACATGTGCTTCGTACGAGGTAGACACAATTCCAGCCTCAGGCCTAGCACGTGATCATCCAATACTAGATCGAAATACGCAATACTATGTATACTACGCCTGATATAGATCGCTTATTCCTGTAAGGATATTTCTGGAGAATTGGGTTGGCATGGCGCTTTGCTAGAAACCAACCTTGTCTTGTAAATCGGTACAAACGCAGTACTAGGTACTTACATGTTCGGATAGTCCGATGACCGAATTTACTACCAACATTTCCGGGGATCTCATGGGTCGCTCCCGAAGATTCACCGATGATGTATGACTCGTACTTTTAATTAATCTGGGATTAATTAGATAAGAGAGAAAATTAATCTGGGATTAATGCGGAGATATTTTATCTAGGATAAAATATCAATTAAAGAGAGATAATGATTAATTTGGAATTAATCGATAAAATAATATATTTTATATATTATACGAAATTGAATTTCGACGCGAAACTAAAATTGGATTTTAATTCGGGTGAATGAGTTAATTTAGAATTAATTCGTTAGCGACGTGAATAGTGATTTCGCTAGGCATAATCATTAATTGCGTTGCAACGGAAAATTCGTTAATTTGGAATTAGCGAACCCGAGCCCGGGATTGTTTGCGAGCACATTCGCATTTCGAATTCGAGTGCGGCAAGCAAGTCAAATGAAGCGTCAAATCGCTAGTCGCATCTAGCATCACATCATTCGTCAATCAAGTGATAGATGTCTTTCACTTTGAGTGATTGACACCAGTCACTATTCATGAGTGATGTGAGTTGATGAAAGCTTTTTGAAAGCTTGAATGACATTTATTATTATTTTAATTATTTGTATATGTTTTATTTTGATTTTTGAAGTCAAAGGAAGTGTATTAGATTCACTTAACACAATACAAAACATTATCCATCTCTCTCTCTCCTTGGTTTAGGAATTTGGAGCCAAAATTCTTCTTCTTCTCTCTCGGCCAACATGACATTTTTCTTCTAAAAAACTCACTGGTTTGACCGTGAAAAAGGAGGAAAAAGGGAAGCAAAGTGTGATGTTTTTTGTGGCAAAAACATCAAGAGCTAGCACTCAAAGAGACATGCGAAGGTGATAGGGAAACCACCAATGAGCATGGAACCAAAGCTTGAAGTTTGGAGGAAGACACAAAGCAAAAAATGGAAGACCTCCACACAGCTCAGTGATGAGCTTGACAGAGGGCAGAAAATGAAGTTTTGTCGTCCACCGGGTCGCTCAACCGCTCGATGTAAGTATTCTGCAACTTCCTCGTTGTATTCGCACATGTATTTTCATTGCTTTAAATGATCTTGGGAAGCTTAGACAATTCCAACAGTTCACTAAAGCACATATACGCGCGACATCTGGTTTTACCAGACAATCACAAATCCAATCGGATTGATCTAACTCCTCACGATTTCACCCAGATTCTACCCATAGCACAAATTCAATACATTCTAGCTTATTCAATTCAATACAACTCAATACATTACTCTACGACACTACTTGAAGCATCCGAATATAGTGAGCTAAACTTGAAAATATCAATTTTTTACAGTGAGGTCTTATAAAAATTTCTAGGTTACTGACAAACTCCTTATGCTCCCACAAACACGTAGGAATCTCTCATTTCAAAAATTCGAGTATCAAATGAACGAATCAGACTCATAGGCTTGTAGTACTAATTGATGGTTTCGATTTGATATAAAGCTCGAGCTGTAAAGTGCCCGGATGAAGACAGATCCAAAAATCCATGGTCGACTTTCTCTCTCCTCTTTATACAACCATCTTTGGCTCCCCTAGATGAATAAAGGCCACCATCTGTTTGGCGTGACCTAGACGATCGTGACGGGCTAGTCGCGCACTGCCAGAGACAGCTAGATGGACGTGCTCCAGCTCCATCTCTTTTGTCTCTCTCGTTATCATGTTTTGGGCGTCGATTGGGCTGCCACTTGCCACCACTAGATGCATGGTGGCCGGACACCGTCATCCATACCGATGCGCTGATTGGCAAGCCATTCTCTTTCTCATGTGTAATGAATGTGGTATTGTAACTCTTTCCATATTCATAATTGTGAGAACTATGGGGCATTTATGATAAACTTTCTGAAAATTACAAAATAAATCCCATGAAATTGGAGGTTGGTCCATAAAAGTGTACTCTTTGAGAAATTCATAATTTTTAGGCCATTTTGAGGCAAATTTTGAAAATTATTTAATAAGAAAGTTGTTCGATCCAATAAATCAAAAATCAAAAATCAACTCCATCAGAGTTCGTTTTAATTTTTTATAGCAGAAATAATAAATTTTCTCAGAATAAAATAATATATTTAAATCGCTTAATTAGTTCTTTCGCTTTTCGCGCTTCCTAATGTAACGAGATTCTACTTTAAAACATTGTAACCTATATGTCAATATTTAAACCTTTATTCTCCAATTTCGTCTATTTTTGAGACCTTATCTATAATTCGGGAACCTTCCAGAAATATTCCAAAAATTTGATATATTACAATCACCCCTCCTAATAAAAGTTTCGTCCTCAAAATTTCTCGTTTCATATATCTGATGAGTCGGAGCTAAGCACATTTACATAAATATCTTGTCCATATCAATGAGATATCTTATTCTATGCATAGTCAAAAATCATGCATTTTGTGAGGAACAGATCCCATCACAACATATCAAATTCTAGAAAAGGCATAGCAAATCAGATCTTTCATTCCAAATCAGACACATCTAATCATAATCGAATCGCACCATATCGTGTCAAAACATATCACTTAAAATCACATCAAATCATATGGAATCATTCAATCAATAACAAACTCATACACATCATATCAAATCACATTGAATCGTATCTCATCAAATGGTATTAAAAAAACATCACATCCATATCAGACCTAAGCCAAATCATTTGACTCCAGACCATATACATCAAAAAGAATCTTACTCATATAAAATACAAATCATAGTAATTCAAATAATATACATCAGAGAGATCAAATCATGTTACAAACATAAGACCAATATGGTCCATAACTAACAGAAAACTTCCCACAAGAAACAGGATGCTATCGGCATGAGACTGGAATAACCATGACCCTAAGCCTCAAAACTAACGAAAAATATACATGACGTACCATAAAATTTGAACAACCTGAAACATATTCCAGCACCAAAATGACCTGTCAAAATAAAATAAATCCCATCATAAATACTTAGGGCTTCATACCTGAATCAAAACATACAAACCATAAATTTATCTACATACAAATGATAGTGTGCATTGTACGATCCAATACATAAACAAGAGGAACCAATGTCTATATAAAAACACATTCCCCAATACTCTATAGTCAGTTATTGTAGCTTGAATGGTTTCGTTGCCTCGAGCATGACTTTCCAAAGTCTTATATGGCTCATCGATCTGGTTGCCAACTTGCAAAACTAGAAAATGATGTGGTATGAGTTTTAGAACTTAGTAAGTAACAACACTCAAATCATAAAAGACGAGAATAAATTATGGAAGTAACATATACATATACAATCAGTCGTATAAATTTATAAGTAAGCCTTTAAAATATTGTGCTTAAACTAACACTAAAAAATCTTTCAACTTTATACGATTCTTTATGCTCTTACATATATATCTTCAGAAATTAAACTCTTTTATCACATGTCATCAAATCAAAACAATACATCCCTTTCTTTGGTAATAACTTATTTACTAGCCCTTACACAAAAAACCTTTGGTTTGTTAAAAATCCAAGTTATATATACGTGATCAAAACTTAGCTAATTTGTAATTATGCGTATACGATAAACATTTCAATCACTAGAGTTTTCATGTATATATTTCACTTACAAACCTTCAAGAAATGCATACATTTCCTATACATTTCTTCAAGAAACATATACCTTTCACATTCAAACCTTCGTGAGGTCCATACATGTACAAATCTAAGACATTAAATCATTCCAGATATTTATAACATTGCATAGCCGACAACAGAGATGTGTAAAACTTTTAAATTTTTAGTATATGATGTTTTAAGAATAATGAGATTGAAATTGTTGAAAGCGGGCTTATTTTGGGTGTTCTAAGAAGATCTGGAAGTCTATTATAATTGAGTCAAGAATTTCATAAAATTATAAATCTAATCGCGTTTCATAATTTATTTTGACAGATGTGACTAGTATCAGAAGTGTTAACGAGACTAGGTAAGTATTTGGTGCGATAAATAATTGAAGTATGGTTAATTGTTTGCATGTTATTAGTTATTGGGAGTTTGAATCATGCTTAGAGAATATATCCATAAGTTTAGCCGTATCAACCACCATGGGTTTGGGTTGTTATAACAACAGATTTAGGTGGTTGGTATAACTATGCATTATAATTGGTAGAATATGATTTTGATACGGTATATCTATATAATCATTAGACAGTCTATATGTGATATAATTATATGGTATCTCAATTTATGAGTTATTTGTCAAAGGTTGGTGAATATATATATATATATATACGTCAGTATGACTTCTTTAGAACAAATATGTCATATGATATTACTGTTTGTAATTATGGGTGTGTTGTCAATGGATCACATATTTAATATGTGTTATGTGATGTGTCTGGAACCTAATGAATGTTATTGATTACTTTTTTTCAGGAAGTATTTTAAGAAGCTCGTTGTCAAGAATTTCCTTTTAAATAAAATGTATTTGATTTTTTCTTTTGATACGATATAATCTGAATCCGTCATGGTGTTTGTATGATGTTTATGTTTTAAGATTTTGAAACCTTTATGGCACATGTATAGGGTCTTGTCCAATTACAGTGGACCGACCCGCAACTCTGTCAAAATGGTCTTATTTTGAACAATACGTGGCCTGATGCGCCTTGTTATTGGATGCTTGAAATGTTCATCCAGTTGAGTTATTTCCTAGACCATTGATATAGAATTTGATTTCTTTTCCAAAGAATAGTTTTACGACATATTTTGGATACCTTTGTTTCATAGTTTTTCTGAAAATTTATTACGAAAAGTTTATTTTAAAAAAGATTTGCTTTTGAAAAAGATATATTCGGAATGCATTTGATTTTGTTTTTCATATGATATGGCTTTTATGAGATATGATATGATATGTTTTCGTCACGGTGCTCGTACTAAATTTTTACTTGTTTAATGATTTTGACCGCTGAGGAACTTTTATAGGGTCATGTCCAAATGAAAATAGGCCGACCTGTTACCTTCTAAATACATGAGCTTGTTTTGGAAAATGTTCGGTCATGATGCATGACTCAGACATTGGACACTTGATTAGTTTTTCGATGTATTCTCGAAAGATTGATTTTAAGATATATTTGTTGGGGTTTGCTCAAAAGGCGCATGCGGAAGCGCGGTTCGGGCGGAATCGTAAATTTAAAACTTTTTAAACTTCCAAATAAATTATTCAATATCCAATATGAATAATTCATTCATATTTCATCTAAACATATTTATTCGATATCAAATAACGACATAAATAAGTTTAAAACACTACGAAACCTTTACGAAAAAATATTTTTCCGCAAAATGGCATAAAATGTGTTTTTGTCCGAACCGACCAACCAATACACATGGGGCTGCCCAGTTCAACTCCAATAGTACTTGGGCAGTTCATGGGCTGCCCGAACATTGACCGATTCATTGTTTGGACAGCAGACACCCGGTAAGCCCGAAACTCACCAGACAATGTCGTTTTCACCGTTTTTACTTATTTCAACTCTGAAATAATTTCCAGCAATTGTTCCAATGCCAAAAACACATCCAATACATTTATACAACATACTTTTCATCACCAAAATCATAGAAATTCCAAATCAGATTTGGTAACTAAAAATATCATTTTTCATGTTTTAAATCCAATTTTCTCAATATTAGTCATATTAATACTTACACCGACCAAAGTCACCACAAATGAAGAACTCAAGAACAATTCTAGGAGTTACAAGTGTGGTCATAACACTCTAGAATGACAAGTTATCAAATGATCAAATTGAACTAATATTACACTAATATTATTAAATCTAACTTTACATATGCATCTAGCCTCCAAATCCATCTTCTAAATCAAAAAGCCCCAAAATCTAAGAAAGGAAGAAACCCTAGAACTATTATAGATGTTCAAGAACAAGAAACAAGCTTTCTAAGCTTAAGATTATTGAAGATTACCTTAAAATTTCCTAATTTCCTTAAATTTTCTTCTTGATTTCTTCCATTTCTTCCTTGTTTCTTCAAACAAATTTTAGGGAGCTTTTCTTCTTGAAGGATTCAACCATGGCTTCATTCAAGTGAGAAAGAAAAAATTTTCACTTTAAAATTAGGCTATGACCAACTTAGGGAGGGGCATTTTGGTCATTTGGTTAATTTAATCTAATTAAATAATAATAAGCTTTAAGTTAACAAATCCAATTTGTATACTTCAAGCTTAAAGGAATCATACCACATGTAATCAATAATAATCAAACATATTGCATAACAATTATGTAATATTGATATAATTTAATTACCTAGATATTTAACATTTAAACACCTAAATAATTAATTAATGTGATTATTATTATATATGTATTTTTTATTTACATTAAATACATATATTAATGACATGTGTCAAAGTCTAATTTGGAAATTAATTAATCTGTATCAAATTAAAATCTTGTATCAAATACAAATACACAATAATTATTAATTGACCAAAATCCTCTAATATATATATTTTCGTTTAACCGATTAAAAAATTCTAATTAACCCATTTAATCCGATGAAGTATTATGAATAATCTATATTATTCATAACGCATTGCCCAAGTGCTCAATGAGTACACTTCATATTTTGAGACTCTCTAAGTTTAGGTTTATCCATCACGGAATCATATTTCGTGTCCATAATTCACCCACTCGTAAATTATGACGACCACAGATAATCTCGCTAAACTATGCAAGTCGACGTCATTGCATAGGTATAATCCCTCCATCACAGGCTATCAATATTATACTGGGGATATAGATAAGAACGTCAAATCCCTAAGGTATAATATAATCGACTTTTAAATTTACAATCTCTAAATAATATACTAGATCAAATCCCGAAGTATACCATGGCCATGGATTTACTAGATCGTAAATACGTACATGATACCTACGCCCTGTACACAAGACTGACGGATTCTATCTGATACTCACTGGATATCATGAGCATCAGTCCACACCCAATGAACAGGCGGAGGTCTGATCTAAATAGATTGGTAATGTGACTGCCATCAAAGTATGGAGGATATCTCATATATCCACAGTGGCATCGCAAGTCGAAGGACCACCATGCTACTCGACTCGAGAGGATTCCTATTGACGTTGGTGTACCATTTAATAGGAAATCTTCGATGAGTCATTCAGTATTTATCAAATAAACACCTATATGTCTATACGAGTCTCTCAAGACTCATGGTTCATTGGGATAAACCATCAGACCAAGTCTCGATATACGGTATTTACTAGTCTCATATGATTTTACTAACCGACTTGTGTCAGTAAATCTTGACCAGGAACTTTATTTGATAATATACTTCTAGTAGTGACACTTCCCATTGTCAATTACAAACTACTTTGTAACTGCGCACTACAAAATATATTATCGGGTCTTTGTCTAATATATACATATCACTAAATCATATTTAGTTTCAATCTAATCGTAATGAGATCGAATATGTAAATAAACGTAAGAAGTACTACCATAAATAAGTAATATGATGGAAAATAAAATTGTTCGTATTCATAAATCGGACATAAATACAATCTGAATTAGCACTCCGAGCACCAACCCTAACAATTTCTCCCACTTACACTAGTGTCAATCCACGATATCACATACACATCAAAATATGTATTACATACGCATGGTCCTCAAGAGCTGACCTAGCACTCAAGAGGTAAGCAACAACAAGTAAGCCAGCTATAACACATTGAGTTTGTCCAACAAACCCAATCGTTTTCCTTAGCCAGCATCATTCATATATTATATAACCTAAGTTATACATCAATATGACTCATATCTGACATCATTATTGTGCTACAGCTACTGAGTTGTCTATGTATTTAGAGATCAAATCCAAATATTATGAGACAACGTCAAAAACAACACTAATATCAAAACTTCTAATCTATAAGAACACCATGCAACTTCATAAGTAAATACTTCATAAGTTATAACTAATTCCACTAATACAATAGAATCAACTGTGACACTCTCACTGTATAGTTTCTGACTATATATGACGTAGACCATCTAACGTCATAATTAGACTCAAAACTAATCTGACCCTAATGGTTGCAGACTATATTCCCATGAATAAGAAACTCATTCTTAATATCTTAAAGATAACAAAGAACATGTTTCAATACCCATCCTATGGTCTACAGGGATCAAAATAGCTCATAACAATTACGATTAAATTGATATCTTTAATCGCACATAATATAGTATTTATTGTGCCATCATCATATGTTGCATAAAATTGACTAGAAATTCTAATCAATTTCTCTTTCGACAAATGAATCATCTTTTATGAAAGATCAATACTATATTCAAGAGACACACTAACTATCAAACAGTTATACTAACTGCCACACAAATAGACTTGATGTGTCCTTTATTATATCATATCTAATGTACGACTAATGGGAGTATCTCACAAGTCTCTTGTTTTATTTCGTATATGAAACTTTATATCAAATATAACAGAGACTACTCTCACTTCTTTTCACGGAGAAAAGAAGACTTAGGTAAACATTTTACCTCATAAACATCTCATTATTACATTAATAATGATAATGTCGTTATGATATACAATATTAGAAATAAATATGTACGCTTCTACTAACCCTACTATCACATATGTATTCTCTATGCTTTAATAAAATCAGACAATCTGACTAATATCAAAATTAGAGAACATAGATTTTTGGAAAGCTCATCTGAGTCTATAATAAGTTCTATAAGCTAGTATATGAAACTATGATCTTAGCAGAATACAAACTCCTGGACCATTCTAGAATGAACTCTTCAAACAAAGAAACCACAATGGATCCCTTTTTCGAAGAAACCATTCGTGAATGCCACTTTGCATTCTTTAGCCAAAATACATAGTTTAATATCAACATCAACCAACAGATCTTTAATTGTTCAATTAGTGCGACTAGAGTCAAGTTTTCTCAGAATCTACAATAGATTACTGAGTATAATTTTTCTCATTGTCATACAATAAAGGTCAAACCTTTAATAAGCTCACTTTGCTTTCGCTGTGCAAATAATTTGCACATTTTATGAACGATTCATAATGACAGCTCAATCAAGTTCCAAACTTGATCGTAGTAAGCTATGAACAATCATAGATCTATGGTTTAATGCTAACTTCCGAAACCAATAACAAATATCGCTCCCACTACAAGTTATAGGATAATTTTCTTCGATAAGAAAATAGCAAAACCATTAAGTATCAAATAATTTGCAAATGATTCTGACATCCTATTGGACTTATATGGAAGCTGTCAAAGGGTCTTTTCATCTTATTAATTATGTAGTTCGATTTATTGTTGATCACTCTCATATTTGACTTCAATAAGTCAAGTCTTTTATACAATGGTCAACATCTGATGTTACACACCAAGTAATAAAATAATTTTATTACTCGGGATCGTAGAAAAGATGTTATATCAAGTAGAATATAATATTCTATTAAATAGAATAAATGATAAATTTTTACTTGTACCTCCGACGCGAAAATACTTTTCAATTATATAACCATTATACAAAAGAAAGATTCAAATCTCAAACTTATAAGATTTGAATTTTCTGCTTGTAGATATCATATATATAACTGTAGAAACTAATGGAACATTAATTAAAAGGATGAATTAGTGTTACTGGAGCATATCTCCAAGAGTATTGAAACTAATTCGATAACACTCAATATCAAACGAATCAAATCATATAGGATTCGATTTTTCCCACTAACAAATTCCATCACGATGGAATCGTAGAAAAATAATATTGTGTAAAAATAATATTCAGTAAATAACCTTAGAACTAATTGCCATAAATTCTTATGTTTGATCGTTTCAAACATCTTTGCACAATCCAAAGACTCATGATGAATTTTAAAGATATAGTTTTCAAAACTTCAAATCGAATATCTTTGAACCATTCAAAATATTTTATCCACGTTTCATCAGAAACATATTGAAAGTTCTCAAACCATTCCAGACGTTCAATATGTGCTCTTTTAGAAACACGTAACTAAGTCATGATAACTCATTTACTAAGTTGAGAAGTAAAGAAAACTATCCAATGTAATTTATAATTCATTAAACTACATACATCCAATGTATTAATTTAATAAATTTGTGGTCCAATGATGATCATTGGTTAAATGAGATTTAATCACATTCCAGAATACAATATTCATTAAATTGATAAGGATATGTGGTGTGATCTCATATCAGACCATCATTTACCATACATAATAAGCATATAATGCTTATATGATTAAATCTCATAAGCAATGTTCTTAAGTTATTTACTTAACCGAATATTTTTCTTAATATTTATCTCTAGATCAATGACACTACTAGTCGTATTAAAATATATAACAATTATTTATAAAGAACAAATAACTATCCAATGTCGCAAGTTCTAATATCAAATATCAAAACAATCATTAAACAATATTTTGAATAACTAGACGGGAGATCGAGTATCCAATACCTATAGTTATCATGTCGTGAAAATCGATATTCTCTACAGAAAACTATATGTATCTCATTTCATTAGCTTTATTATATGATTTCAACTGTTCACAACAATTGTAAATAATTAATCAGCAAATTATGTCAGACATATGACCTCTAAAGGTCACTTAAGCTAAGAAATGTCATTATTAGATAAATAAATTTATATTGAGGTTTTCTTAATGCCAGTCAAGAATCTCGAGACATGAACTAATTCACGTCAATTCTTACTGTAAAATAAACTATTCTATCTAGATAATTATATCCTAAAACGGATATCGATTCAGATTACCTATCGTGACTTAGTAACTAAGTCACTAACCATCTTTATTTTTTTTAAGAAAATCGGAACAACAGTTTCCGATGGTTTTATCTAATCTAACAATATCCAAACCTACTCTTAATCTAGAATCTATTTTAGAAATCTACAACCATAAGGGAAGTCAAAAAATATATATATATAATATGCATGCAGTGGATTAAAAGTTCAATTCTATATACACAATAGAATAAAGGAAACATAAGCGGCTATTTTCATAATATTACACACTGCTTTAGTTATGGATTTTTAACTCAGCAGTGCATAATAATACTTTACATAATACCGTAATCCCAACAGAAAAAAGAAATCCAATAATTAAATTGAATTTCATAGTGAGAAGTGGACCTCATGAATATATTTCGACTCATAGCTTTGACACGTTCTCGCCTACGTATGTTCACAAGTAGACAACTCATTGTTAATCACACTCATTGTGACTCCTGATTTTGGTTCTGACCGTTTCTCGTTATGACAGCTTTGGCACGTTCAAAAGGAGACGTATTAAGGCTTCACTCGTCAGTGACAAACTCAAGCTACCGATGTAGTCCTGACAGCTTTGGCACATTCAGGATTTCCACTTTCACTTGAATTTGTCTCTTAACATATAAGTTCTATCGGCGTAAATGAACTACCATCATCCAAAACTGCATAACTTTGGCACGATACAGCTACAACATCAGGAAATCATTTGCATCTGTACTGACAATACGGACCAAGAAACAAGTATTCATAATACTAGTTACTTTAATGCCTTATTTAAGTAGGGATATTCCTAAAGAGAGTTTTACTCTACATCAACTGCATAATTTAATATAGATCAATTTCTAATCAATTCAATTATACCTTGGAAAACATAACTTAACTTAACCATTAAATCTCTGTTATATTTTTCGTTAGCGTAGAACCGAAAAATTAAGAAACATCTAAATTACATGCATGTGCAAATATCAAAATTGGATTATATATCATATATCAAGCAGGATAAATGCATGCTCTGATACCATTTTTGTTGAGGTTTTCTCAAAAGGCGCATGCGGAAGCGCGGTTCGGGCGGAATCATAATTTTAAAACTTTTTAAACTTACCAAATAAATTATTCAATATCCAATATGAATAAATCAGTCATATTTCACCTAAATATATTTATTCGATATCAAATAATGACATAAATAAGTTTGAAACAAAGCGAAACTTTTACGAAAAAATATTTTTCCACAAAATGGCATAAAATGCATTTTTATCCGAACCGACCAACAAATACACATGGGGGCTACCCAGTTCAGCTCCAATAGTACTTGGCCAGTTCATGGACTGCCCGAACAGTGACCAATTCACTGTTTGAACAGCGGACACCATGTAAGCCTGAAACTCACCCGTAACGCTATTTTTCACCGTTTTTGCATATTTTAACTCTGAAATAATTTCCGGAAATTGTTCCAATGCCCAAAACACATCCAATACATTTATACAACATACCTTTCATCACCAAAATCACAAAAATTCCAGATCTGATTTGGTAACTAAAAATATAATTTTTCATATTTTAAATCCAATTTTCTCAACATTAATCATATTAATACTTACACCGACTAAAGTCACCATAAATAAAGAACTCAAGAACAATTATAGGAGTTACAAGAGTGGTCATAATACTCTAGAATGGAAATAATTCATCAAATGACAAAATTGAACTAATATTACACTAATATTATTCAATCTAACTTCACACATGCATCTAGCCTCAAAATCCATCCTTAAAATCAAAAGGCCCCAAAATCTAAGAAAGGAAGAAACCCTAAAACTATTATAGATGTTCAAGAATAAGAAACAAGCTTTCTATGTTTAAGATTATTGAAGATTACCTTAAATTCTCCTAATTTCCTTACTTTCTTCTTGATTTCTTCATTTTCTTCCTTGTTTCTTCAAACAAATTTTTGGAAGCTTTTCTTCTTGAAGGATTCGGCCATGGCTTCATTCGAGTGAGAAAGAACAAAATTTCACTTTAAAATTAGGCTAGGACCGACTTAGGGAGGGGCATTTTGGTCATTTGGTTAATTTAATCTAATTAAATAATAATAAGCTTTTAAAGTTAACAGATCCAAGTTGTATACTTCAAGCTTAAAGGAATCATGCCACATGTAACCAATAATAATCAAACATATTACATAACAATGATTTAATATTGATATTATTTAATTATCTAGATATTTAAAATTTAAACACCTAAAAAATTAATTAATGCGATTATTATTATATTTGTATTTTTATTTACATGAAATAACAAATACGTATATTAATGGCATGTGTCAAAGTCTACTTTGACAATTAATTAATATGTATCAAATCAAATCTTGTATCAAATACAAATACACATGAATTATTAATTGACCAAAATTCCCTAATACATGTATTTTTGTTTAACCGATTAAACGACCCAAATTAACTAATTTAATCCGGTGAAGTATTATGAATAATCTATATTATTCATAACGCGTTGCCCAAGTACTCAACGAGTACACTTCATATTATGGGACTCTATAAGTTTAGGTTTATCCGTCACAGAATCAAATTTCCTGTCCATAATTCACCCACTCGTAAATTATGATGACCACAGATAATCTCACTAAACTATGCAAGTCGAGGTCATTGCATACGTATAATCCCTCTGTCACAGGCTTTCACTATTTTACCGAGGATATAGATAAGAACGTCAAATCTCTAAGGTATAATCTAGTCGACTTTTAAATTTATGATCTCTAAATAATACTTGGAGCTCACTTCCAAAGTATACCACGGCCATGAATTTACTAGATCGTAAATACGTACATTATACCTATGCCCTGTACACAGGAATGCCGGATTCTATCTGATACTCATAGGATATCATGAGCATCAGTCCACACCCAACGAACAAGCGGAGGTCTGATCTAAATAGATCAGTGACGTGACTACCATCAAAGTGTGGAAGATATCTCATATATCCACAGTGATATTGCAAGTCGAAGGACCACTATGCTACTCGACTCGAGAAGATTCCTATTGATGTTGGTGTACCATCTATTAGGAAATCTTCGATGAGTCATTTGGTGTTTATCAAATAAATACCTACACGTGTATACGAGTCTCTCAAGACTCATGGTTCATTGAGATAAACCATCAGACCAAGTCTCGATATACGATATGCACTACTCTCAGCTGATTTTACTAACCGACCCGTGTCAGTAAATCTTGACCAGGAACTTTATTTAATAATATACTTATAGTAGTGACACTTTCCAATGTTAATTACAAACTACTTTGTAACTGCACACTACAAGATATATTATCGGGTCTTTATCTCATATATACATATCACTAAATCATATTTAGTTTCAATCTAATTATAATTAGATCAAATATGTATATAAAAGCAAGAATGACTACCATAAATAAGTAAGATTATGGAAAACAGAATTGTTCGTATTCATGAATCGGACATAAATACGATCCGAATTGGCACTCCGAGCACCAAACCTAACAATCTTTTAAAAAAAATGATATTAAAGTGGTTTATTTATGTTAGCTAGTTTGATGGTGGGTAAGATTGACGGTAGGGAATTTGTATTACAATTTTTGGTTCTGATGATGAATGACATTGACTGTTTGGAATTTGTATTACATTTTCCAATTATGATGACATATGATAGTGATTGTGTGGAGTTTATAATATGTTTTCTATTCTGATGATGGATGAGATTGACTATGTGGTATTTATATTGGTAATATGTGTGTGAACAGTTGGTTGATGAGTTAGTACTTATGTTTGTTTATGACTCAGACACGTATTCTTGCATATTCTAATTTTTAATCTGGTTAAGCGATTAATTTTTATCCCTGAAAATTTTAAATGTCTCTATTGTCAGCTATGAAATGTTATAAGGGTCTAAAATGAGTTAATGTTATAGATTTATACATGTATGCACTTCTCGAAGATTTACATAGGAAAGATATGCACTTTTCGAAGGTTTGTAAGTGAAATATATACATGAAAACTATAGTATTTGAAATGTTTATCGTATATGCATAGTTACAAGTGAGTTTCCTAAAACTATGTATGTATGAAGGTTAAGTAGAGGATTTGAGATTCTGTATTATCTAGGTTTTGATCTCGTATATAATACTTAGATTTTGAACAAACAAAAGGTTTTCTGTGTAAAGGCTAGTAATTAATTTATTACCAAGGAATGTGTTGTATTTTTCGATTTGATGGAATATAATAAAAGAGTTTAATTTCTGAAGATGATATATATAAGAGCGTAAAGAATATTATAGAGTTTGAAAGTTTTTTCAGTGTTAGTTTAAGCACAATATTTTAAAGGCTTATAGATAAACTTATACGCTTGATTGTATATGTATATGTTATTTTCAAGATTTAATCTTGTCTTTTGTATTTGAGAGTGGTTACTTACCGAGTTCAAAAAATCATACCACATCGTTTGTTTGTTTTGTAGGATGGAAATCAGATCGGTCAGCCACATAAGTCGTTGGAAAGTCATGCTCGAGGTGACAGAACTATTCAAGTTGCAGTCACTTACTCTAGAGTCATGGGGAATGTGTTTGTGTATAGAAGTATGTTCCTCTTGTTTATGTATTGGAACATGCAATGCACGATATCATTTGTATGTAGATAACGTTTTGGTTTGCATCCTTTCATTCGGGAACGGAGCCCTGAGTATTGATGATGTGATTTGTTTTGTTTTGAGTATGACCAGAGGTCATTTTTGCTTATTTGATATTTTGACATGTCATTTTGGTGATGGACAGTGTTCCAGGTAGTCAAATTTTAAAGTGCGTCATGTCCGTTTTTTGTTAGTTTTGAGGTTCAAGGAGATGGGTTATTTCGGTCTCTTGCCAGTAGCATCTTACCACTAAGGGGATGTTACCTATTCCCTATAATCAATATGTCATTGACATACAATATTATGAATATAACTGCAATTCTACTGAATTTCTTGTAAATACGAGGTTCATCTTCATTTTTGATGAATTCAAATTTCTTTATTGTCTCATCAAAATGAATATTCCAACTCATTGAGACTTACTTTAATCCATAGATGTATTTCTTTAGCTTACATATCTAATCATTAGACTCCTTAGAAATAAAATGTAACATCCCCGATCTGGAAAATGCTACCGGCAGGGAATAGTCCATACTACCTCCCTAAGCCTCTGACTTTCTGACTGTGAACAATACTGATACTCTTTTCAAATATAATCTCTTATATGAGACCAGTGCTCAAAACTATGACATAGTACAAAATAATTCACATACGACTGAACGTACAAATATCAACTATCTCAATAACTCTATACATGAATTCTCACAGACATCTTTAGTATACCACTATCTGGACTGTACTTTACTTAACTTGACTGAACTCAATCTATGACTGGTAGACTCAGACCTTCTAGTGACAGCCATTAGTATCCATCCTCCCGAGCTCGTCCTCCAAGGTCTTGCAAAATAAAACACTGGGGGGATTAGATAGTTTGAATGATTAAAGTGAGTGGACAATAAATACTGGAATACTATAATGAAAATGTTTAATTCAAAACCAAGTTTCTTTCAGAAAACCAAATTATATGAAAATCCTTTTTACTTCTCTGAAAAACTCTTAACTATTTTTAGAAAACCTGTCCGGAATTTCTTTAATCTGCTTTTGAAAGTATGGATCTGTACCCTTAT
>SKCR01053332.1:0-45592 GCA_019454045.1 Zanthoxylum bungeanum | reverse complement strand
CGGAATATACTCACATTGATGGGTTTGATGCCAGGAAGAACACAAGCTGCGTTTTCATCCTCCATTGAGCTCGGCAGTAGCTTTCCTTAACAGTGGGCTGCTCGGTTTGGACTGTTTGGACTCCACCATTTTCGCCATGCATGGACTCCATTGAAGCTCCAAGCTTCAAGCTTTCCAGCTCAAAGAATCACTTCCCTATCACCTATGTATGCCTCCTAGAGTGTGTGCTAGCACTTATCATCTTCTTAGATTTGCTTCTCAAAAATTCGGTGGAACCCAGAATTTTGAAGAACAAGAATCGGTTCCCAAAACCGTGAGGGAGAAGAAGAGAAAAATAGAGGGAGAGGAAGTTCACGTGAAACCGTGAAAGATAAGAGAGGAAAGGCAAATGGTTTTTACTTATATTTCTATTTTATTTCCAAAATAAAATCAAATACAAAAGCCTTTTTCATTTACCAAGTACAAAAGTCAAAAAACAAAAGGCTTTCATCATTTCAACTTTTTACTTTAAGTCACATCACATCACTTTAATAAAGTGACATATTGTCAGTCACATCACTCAAAGTGACAATTGATTTGACAATTGACGCGACTAACGATTTGACGCTTGATGTGACTCGCGTGCCGTGCTCGAATTCGAAATGCGAATGCGCTCGCAATCACTCTCGGGTTCGCTAATTCCAAATTAACGAATTTTCCGTCGCGTCGTAATTAAATGATTACGCCCAGCGAAATCATTATTCACGTCGCTAACGAATTAATTCTAAATTAATTCGTTCGCCCGAATTAAAATCGAATTTTAATTCCGCGTCAAAATCCAATTTCGATTAATATATCGAATATATTAATTTTACCGATTAATTCCAAATTAATCGTTCTCTCTCTTTAACGATATTTTATCTGAGATAAAATATCTCCGTAATTAATCCCAGATTAATTTTCTCTCTAATCGAATTAATTCCCAGATTAATTATATCTCTCTCTACTAATTAATCCCAGATTAATCAAAGTGCGAGTCATACGTCATCGGTGAATCTTCAGGAACCGACCCATGAGATCTCCCGATATGTTGGCAGTAAATACGATCGTCGGACTGTCCGAACACGTAAGTACCTCGTACTACGTTTATATCGATTACAACAAGGTTGGCTTCTAGCAAAGCTCCATGCCTACCCAATTCTCCAGAAATATTCTTACAGGAATATATAGATCTGTATCAAGCGTAGTATACCGTAGTATTGTGTATATTGGCCCAGTATCGGATAGTCACGTGCTAGGGCTGGGGCTGGATAAGTGTCTGCCCCGTCCGAAGCACATGTCGGATGTCTGGTAACATAGTCTCTATAATCGGATATACATGACCTGGTCACAATATCCCAATTGGTTACGCAACACTCAAGAGCACTAGTACCGTATCCTGTGTGACATCAACTCCAATATGACTGAAGTGACACTTCCGTCTTGACATCACACCCAATACACTATGACTCTCTGATAAACCCAGAAGTGTGTACACAGAACCCGTTTAAAGTCCCCTACCACCAAGACCAAAGTCTATCGATTATCGTAAGTATTAGCGATGTAAGTCTCAGGTTAAGACCATACACACCTACCTTGATTTCGGCCTCCCATAGACACATAGTCATAATACCAATGGGATTCCGAGGGGTCTATCCAGAGCGAAGCTGTTTCCCGTACCATCGGTGACACGACCTCCTATCGCACTTGCATAAGTATCCAATACTTATATATATGAGAACTATGCCGTTGTGCCCTCACAACGCACACAAGGCAATACTAGCCTATTCCGCATTATCGATGTCCAGTCTCGATAATACTACGGCTAGGGATATTAATGATTAATCCTTCGTGGACTGATACTGTCTCATATCATCTCAATCCAGGAACTAATCATAGGGACCTTCTCTTCATTTATATATCTATGGTGATCTAATCACAAATGATGAGAGTGCAATTTCCTTATTACATAGTTAATTTGCTACAACAACACAATGATCTGTGCAAATAGTGACGCTATGGGTCATATTATCCAACACAAACAAGGTTCCACTTTTAGAAATCTTACTTTATTATAATATGGAAATTGTCAGTGTTACCCCTTTTAAGTTGAACCAGCCATAAAGGCGATGTTATTATTTATCCATAAACCAGCTTATAGGCGGTAATCATCTGTCACCTAAAGACCGATCATATAGATGGTGTCACATTATATTACATAAATAAAACCAGCTATTAAGGTGGAATCAACTTTTAATCCATTAAATCACAATTTCCATATTATAATATAAGTGAGATTAATCTACTTTTACTATTTCTAATTTAGAAATCTCTCTTATTATAATATATAAATCTGCGTGATAATTACCAACCGACCATATAGGCAGTATCTTGATTAAGTCAGATTTAATTAATTCCAACTGACCATAAAGGCGGTATCCAATTTAGTCAGGTTAAAATCAAATTAATTAAGTCCAACCGACCATAAAGGCGGTATCCAATTAAATCAGGTTTTAAGATAATTTATATATATAATTGAGGGAGATTGATCTAAATTATAATAATAAAAAGCTTCACTTTTCCCCAGTAGTAAATTAACTACTGAACATAAAAGAAATAAAAAGTAAATAAAATAAAACTATTACTGAAATAAAAGTGCATAAATAAAAGTACTAAAAGTAAATAAATAAAATTCTTAATTTAAATTATAACAACTTAAACAAACAAGAAACAATCATTAGTCCCCTATTAGGACCTCTAGGAAGGTATGGAATTTTGAAATCAAATCGGCCTGAATTTATAGGCAAGTCTTAGCCTCTCAAGTCGCGACGCGTGGCATCTTACGCATCGCGACGCGCCATAGATTTTGGACGTGTGGCACGGGCTTCGCGAGATGGCGACACGTGGCTGTGGGTAGAATTATTAGCTTGGCGCCGTGACGTGTAAGGGTGTGCATTTCGCGACGCTGACATCAGCATGACGTAAGCAATGACGCATTTTCAATTATTAGTGTCGGCATCAATATGATGATGACACGTATCCGGTGCACATTAGCAGATTTGTTGGGATGTTGACATGTGGTAGACGCATGTTAGCAAGTGCGCATGATAGCAAACTTCTCTGATTGTGACACGTGTCCGGCATATTTTAGTGGCGCATGATAGCAACGACGCATTAGCAACGGTGCATTTTAGCAAACGTCGCATTTTAGCAGGAAAATTACATTTTTGCCCTTTTGTCCATTTTTCGATGTTCTAGCCCCGAATTACTTCCAGTAAGTCCAAAAACCTTATTTATCTATAAAATAACACAAAACATATCAAAATATTCATAAAACCCAAGAAACTGTACAAAATATTAGGTCGAAGGAGTGGGAAATAATGATATATTTACCACTTGATGAGTGGTAAATATATCACTATTTTGCCACTCCTTTGACCCAATATTTTGTATAGTTTCTTGAGTTTTATGAATATTTTGATGTTTTTTGTGTTATTTTTTAGATAAATAAAGTTTCAGGACTCGCTGGAGTCAAATCAGGGCCAAAATAGTGAAAAACAGTCAAAAGGGCAAAATCATCTTTTGGGCGTCGCTACCGCTAACGTGCTTCGGAGTTTGCTAAAATACGCCGGACACGTGTCACCATCACATACTACCGACAATCATTATCATCGCTACATGTGCCTACCACGTGTCAACATCACAGCGAGTCATGCTAACGTGCGCCGGACACGTGTCGTCACCCATGATGCCAACAATTGACATCGCCACATCAGCACAATCATTCAGCTGCCGACAGCTGCCAGGACACATGTCACCATCTCCGTGAAGCCAGCAACACATAGCAGCAATCAACGGCGCATTGTGACGCACAATGTTACGCGCATCGTGACACGCAAAGTCCGAAGATGTCTATAAATTAAGCTCGATTTCAGAATTCATTTCATACTTTCTTCTATGTAATTCCTTAAGAATACTATGAAGATTGTATCTTGTTTGTTTATTTACAGCTTTCAGTAATTAATTTTCGCATTTGCACTTTCTTTTCTTTACTTTTCAGTCTTTACTTTCTGCAATTTACTTTTCAGTATTTACTTTTCAGTAATGAGGAGGTAACTCCCCCCTGCTGGGGTAAAAGGTAAAGCTTTTATTACTAATATTTAGATTAATCTGTTAGTGTCCTAGACATGCCCAAGGTCTCTAAGTCATGATATTCTATGTGAATGATCAAGAGAGTTGCGGCAAAAACTTACATTGATTGGATGTAGGATTTCAAAATTTTGTATGTTTGTTGGAAGCTCCAAGCTTTCTTTGAGTGTTTCCAACCCAAGGGTGAGTTTCCCTATCACCTTAATCAACTCCAAATGTGCTAGCAAGCTTGAAATTTTGCAACAAAATTTCCAATAGGAGAGGGAGAGTTCTCGGCTTTTGGAGGAGGAAGAGAGAAGATGAAGTTTGATATTTTGTTTTCTAAAACCCTAATACCAAAGTCAACTTTCAAGAAAAGGCGTATCTTTTCCAAAAAGAAAAGTAAAATGTGTTGGAGGGAAAAAAACATTAAATGCTCCCAACAACTTCCATCACTCATGTAGACATTTGATGTAAGTTGGTGGGCCCCACCACTTAAATTCAAAATTCAAGTTGACTTGCTCAACACACTTCGGGCTCGGGTTCGTTTAATCCGATTAAACGAATTTTCCGTTGCGACGTAATTAAATCCAATTTAATTAAATAATAATGCCTAGCAAAATTATTACGAAAGGCGCTTACGAATTAATTCCAAATTAATTCGTTCGCCCGAATTAAAATCCAATTTTAATTCCACATTGAAATCCGATTTCAATTAATATATCTAATATATTATTTAATCGATTAATTCCAAATTAATTGTGTTCTATCTTCTATTCGAATTTTATCCCAGATAAATTCTTGCCGCAATTAATCCCATATTAATTTTTCTCTCTCATAATTAATCCTAGATTTACAGGAAACTGCAAATTGGAGAAGCAATGCCCACCTCAGTCTCTCTGCAACTCGCTGATAGAACACTCGCATTTTCGAGAGGTGTAATTGAAGGTGTGCTGGTAAAAGTCGATAAACTCATTCTCCCAGCAGATTTTATTATCTTGACATGAAGGAAGACAAAGATGTACCTATCATCTTGGGGAGACCATTCTTGGCAACTGGTCGAACTGTTATTGATGTATAAAAAAGAGAACTAACTATGAAAGTGCAGGATCAAGAAGTTACCTTCAATATTTTTAAAGCCATGAAATTCCCGAGCGATGAAAAGGAAGAAGAATGTTTCATAGTTGATGTTGTTGATAGTATCATCCAGGATACTGATACAATTCCCACAGATAAACTTGAAGCTTGCATCACCAACATGACTTACAGTGAGCTAGATGCTGAAATTCTGCAATGTATCAACTATCTTGACAGACCATTTCATTTCAAATCGACACCACATGTGGAAAGTCTGGAACTACCGAAGAAAGAATGAATCAATCCTTAGATTGAAGAACCATCGCAGCTGGAGCTAAAGTTACTACCAAGCCATCTCAGGTATGCATTCTTTGGTAACTCTTCTGAATTACCTTTGATTATTTCTTCTTCGCTAACATTGGAACAGGAAGAAAAGTTGCTGAGAGTGTTACGAGAACATAAGAAAGCCATTGGCTGTACTATAGCATACATTCGAGGCATTAGTCCATCATTTTGCATGCATAAAATTCTGATGAACGATGAGTACGAACCCACAATGGAGCATCAATAGAGACTAAATCCAATCATGAGGGAGGTCGTGAAGAAATAAATTATCAAATGGTTAGATACCGGCATCATCTACCTCATCTCTGACATCACTTGGGTGAGTTCTATGTAGTGTGTGCCAAAGAAATGAGGAACTATTGTAATCACAAATGAAAAGAACCAGCTGATTCCATTAAGAACGGTAACTGGATGGAGAGTATGCATGGACTACAGGAAGCTGAACAAAGCAACAAGGAAAGATCAATTTCCGCTGCCATTCATTGATCAGATGCTAGACAGACTGACGGGACATGAGTTCTATTGCTTTCTGGACGGATATTCGGGGTACAATCAGATTTCTATCGCCCCAGAAGATCAGGAGAAAACCACCTTTACATGTCCCTATGGTATTTTTGCTTTCCGCAGGATGCCATTTAGACTATGTAATGCTCCTGCCACATTTCAACGTTGCATGATGGCCATCTTCTCAAATATGCTGGAACAAAGTATGAAGGTTTTCATGGATGACTTCTCTGTGTTTGGAGATTATTTCGACCACTGCTTGCAAAATCTGGAGCAAGTGTTACAAAGATGCGAAGATACCAACCTGGTACTCAATTGGGAGAAATGCCACTTCATGATGCAGGAAGGCATTGTTCTGGGACATCGAATCTCACAAAAGGGAATCGAGGTAGACAAAGCAAAGATTGAGACAATTGAAAAACTACTTCCACCAACATCTCTTAAAAGGATTCAAAGTTTTCTCGGACATGCTAGCTTTTACAAGAGATTTATCAAAGACATCTCAAAGATTGCTAAACCTTTATGAAATCTTCCGGAGAAGGATGTGCCTTTCAACTTCACCAAAGAATTCCATGAAGCTTTTAAGATCTTGAAACAGAAGCTGATCTCTGCCCCTATCATAGTAGCAACAGACTGGACCTTTCCATTTGAAGTGATGTGCGATGCTAGTGATTTTACTGTAGGTGCAGTTTTGGGACAACGTAAAGCAAATATTTTCCATACCATTTACTACTCCAGCAGAACTCTGAATGAAGCTCAACTCAACTATACAACCACTGAAAAGGAGTTTCTTGCAGTTTTTTTTGCTCTTGATAAATTCTGCTCCTATCTATTGGGTCCCAAAGTGGTGGTCTACACAGATCATTCAGCAATCAAATAATTGATCGTGAAGAAAGATGCCAAACCCAGATTGATCTGTTGGATACTTCTATTACAAGAATTTGATGTGGAGATCAGAGACACGAAAGGGACATAAAACCAAGTGGCATATCACTTATCGAGGCTCGACAATGGAGAAATAGCTGGCAAAGAACTGACAATTAAAGAATCTTTCCAGATAAACAGCTGTTTGTCATGAAACAGCATGATGTCCCTTAGTATGCTGACTATGTCAACTACATAGTATCGGGAAAATGGCTGTTGGAATTGACAACTCAGCAACGAAAGAAGTTCTTCAAAGAAGTCAAACATTATGTTTGGGATGAGCCGTACCTGTTCAAACGATGTGCTGATCAATTACTGAGACGTTGTGTTCCACAGGAGGAGGTCAATAGTATCCTGTAGCATTGTCTTTCATCACCATACGGTGGACACTTCAGTGGGAATAAAACTGCAGCCAAAGTACTGGCCCACTTTTTTTAAAGATGCTTATCTATTTTCTCTTCAATGTGACATGTGCCAGAGAACAGGAAATATTTCAAGGAGAAATGAGGGACCTTTGCAAAACATTATGGAAGTGGAGATATTTGATGTATGGGGGATTGATTTTATGGGACCCTTTGTTCCATCATTCGGAAACCTGTACATACTAGTTGCAGTAAACTACGTCTCCAAATGGGTTGAAGCAATTGCACTGCCATCCAATGATTCAAAAATGGTGATTAAATTCCTTAAAAAGAATATTTTAACTCGCTTCAGAACACCTCGGGCGATTATCAGTGATGGTGACACACATTTCTACAACATATATTTTGATGTACTCCTATCCAAATACAGAGTTACTCATAAAGTTGCCACAGCTTATCATCCATAGTCAAATGGACAGGTTGAAGTTTCAAACATGGAGATCAAAAGAATCTTGGAAAGAACCGTTGGATCAACAATGAGGGACTGGTCTACAAAACTGGATGACGTATTATTGGCCTACCGGATAGCTTACAAGACATCGATTGGTATGTCCCCATATAGAATGGTATTTGAGAAAGCGTGCCATCTGCCAGTGGAGCTTGAACACAAGGTGTACTGGGCACTGAAGAAGTTAAATCATGATCCATAAGCAGCAGGAGAAAATCGACTCCACCAACTTAACGAGTTGGAGGAATTTCACCTACAAGCTTATGAGAATGCCAGACTATATAAAGAAAAGACCAAGAAATGGCATGATCAAAAAATAGTGTGCAGACAACTGGAACCAAGGCAGCAGGTGTTAAAATACAATTCAAGGTTGAAAATTTTCCTTGGAAAGTTGAAATCAAGGTGGTCAGGTCTATTTGTGATCACTCAGGTTTTACCATATGAAGCTATCGAGTTACTTGATCCCAACACCAATGAAACATTCAAAATTAATAGTCATCGTGTCAAGCACTACTGGGGAGAATCATGTGAGCGATAAAAAGAAACTGTCACACTTTCAGATCCAGCCTAACGTTTAGGCAGTCATGTCTAGCTGACGACTTTAAACTTAGCGCTAGCTGGGAGGCAACCTATGAAATTTGTGTATATATATTGTGATTTGGTGTGTTTATTTTTATGTGTATAATTTTTACAAGTAAAGTCATTTCACGATGGAAGACGTTCTCGCAAATCTTCATAAGTAATTTCCTTCTCTCCCTCAAAACTCTCTGATGAAAGTCTACAAAGCTCGCTTGGAAAGGATGAGACTTCTGATGATCAAAGGTAATCCTAATGACATTCGTTGGATTATTGAAGTACGGGTCCGATTGGCTGGTGAGTCTTCTGACTCTTTTGTATCATATCTGCCTGGTTTAGGAAGAATCACATATGCTAAAAAGAGAAGAGCTAAAAGAATGGGTTTTTGCTATAAATGTGCTCGTATGACATGTAATACTCGTTGTCGTTCTTTAGGAATAATGTCTGATAACCGTGAAGATAAAATTAAATTCATTAGGGATGGATTGAGTAAGGAGTCTTTAGATGACATATCTAAGACTCTTGAGACGCATTCCAGTGGATATGTGCATCATGCAATTCAGATGTTATATACACAATTCCAAAAAGAAATACAATAATTAAGTCTCGGGAATCTGACTCTAAAAGACCCTGTTTGCCAATTTATAAGGAAATTGGATGGGAAGTTTGTCCCTGACGTATAAACATCATTTAAGCTGTTACATTTTGTAAATATTATTTTCTCTTTGTATATATCTAATAATTGTGATTTGCTTTGTCATTTTCTTTTATTTTCTCCGACAGGATCTAGACTTTTTGACCTTTCACGATCTATTTTACTGTTTAGGTAATAATTATCATTTGGCAGGTACTAGTGCTATTATTACTCACCCTTTGCAGGTGTTATAAATTCAACTCAACATTGCACTTTTGAAGGCATCTAGATTTGAGAAAGAAACATATAATAATGGAAGCCACTTCAAGAAGACGAGTTGTAAACATCTGTGTGTTTTGCGGTACTAGTGTTGGTTCTAAGCCAGAATACGTTGAACCACAAATTGACCATATTCTTTCCAAGATAAATTGGTCCAATAATGATCGTGGTAAGAAGCGTCAGATAAATCTGGATCTTAACCTTTAATTCTCCATTTAGATGTAGAATTTCAGCTAACCAGGTACTGTTTCTAAACTCCTCTTCAACTTTTTAAGACATTGGGGACAATGTCCCATTTAGGTTTGGGGGAGGGGAATAGTTGACTAGTATCTTGTTTTTATTGTGTTATTTTTAGTCAAAATTTTTTGAAAAATCTAAAAAATTAAAAAAATGTACAAAAATTAAAAAAATATTTTATGTTTTTATGTTTTTAATTTGATTAATCAGGTGAAATTGGTGTGAGATAGTTGTGTCAGGAATTTCCACTCCTGAGACGTATCTCAACCTATTTCGGAACAAGTTATATTTTGTTTATTTCTTTTTGAATTATTTAATTTGTGAATTCTCCATAAAACTGACTAAAATGGCTCTTTATATGCTCAGTTGACAGGTATTATCAACATACATGGTAACATACAGACATGAATTGTAATTGACAAGTTTGTAATATTCAGTGCTCTAGTTTAATTGGAGGAAGCATCTAAAAAAGTGATGGGATAAAAAAAAGAAAAACAAATGTCTGAGATCCGAGTTATTAAGTCGGTAGGGGTGTTTTAACACCTAGTGCCCTAAAGCCAACTGGTTTGGGAGCCACTGGCCCAAATCTTGCTACATGGATCAAAGATGTTGCAAAAAATATATTTGTCTGAAGTTTGAGTAATTAAGTCCGTAGGGGTGTCTTAACACCTAGTGCCCTAAAGCCAACTGGTTTGGGAGTCACTGGCCTAAAGCTCGTTACATGGATGGATGATATTGTATATAAATAATTAAAAAAATTAGAAAAATCAGAAAAATATTCCATTGCTTAAAAGAGGTGTGAATTTTGATATACCTTTAGGACAAAAATATTACCCTCTTTTCAACTACACTTGTGAATATTGTGGGCACAATTAGTTTATTACTATCTTGTTAGCTGTGCGTATGAAGAATGGTAAAAATAATCGGAGAATTTACTTATTCAGTAGTTTAGAAAGAAAGAAAACAACTCTTAACTTGGATAAGAAGTTTCACATGTTTAGTCACTAACTTGTTTATTCTATTTTCTCTTGTCTTTTTGCTTTTGTGTGCATTAGTTTTATTTTCTTTTTACTTTCGTGTTCATTAGTTTTATAATGACGTTTGTGGGTATCATCGCTGTAAGCCCTCACGAGACTACAACTCGTCCACAAGGGACACCTAGGGGTTTAAAGGCTTGTTGCATATGCTACGAAAGTGGCTTAGTTTAGTTTTATTTTAAAGATGTTTAAGTTATTTTATTTTTTTGTTTTGCTCCAGGACTAGCAAAATGTTAGGTTTGAGGGTGTGATGAGTGGTAAATATATCACTATTTCTCACTCATTTGACCCAATATTTTGTATAGTTTCTTGATTTTTATGAATATTTTGATGTGTTTTGTGTTATTTTGTAGATAAATAAAGTTTCAGGACTCTCTAGAATCAAATCAAGGCCAAAACAGTGAAAAATGGACAAAAGGGCAAAATCATCTTTTGGGCATCGCGACGCGCAGCCTCTCTGTGTCGCGACTGCTAACATACGCCGGAGTATGCTAAAATACGCTGGACACATGTCACAATCATCATCATCGCTAACGTGCGCCTGCCACATGTCAATATCACATCGAGTCATGCTAACGTGCGCTGGACACGTGTCGTCATCCCATGCTGCCGATAATCGATATCGCCATGTCAGCATAATCATTCAGCTGCCGACAGCCGCCAGGACACGTGTCACCATCTTCACGAATCTAGCGACACGTAGCAGCAATCAATGGCGTGTCATGACGCGCAATGTTACGCGTGTTACGACGCTCGAATTCCGGAGATGTCTATAAATTGAGCTCGATTTCAGAATTCATTTCTTACTTTCTTCTATGTAATTCCTTAAGAATACTATGAAGATTGTATCTTCTTTGTTTATTTACAGCTTTCAGTAATTAATTTTCACATTTGCACTTTCTTTTCTTTACTTTTCAGTCTTTACTTTCTGCAATTTACTTTTACGCAATAATACTTTCTTTTCTTTACTTTTTAGAAATGATGAGGTAACTCCCCCCGGCTGGGTTAAAAGGTAAAGCTTTTATTACTAATATTTAGATTAATCTCCCTTAATTATAATATATAAACTAGTTAAAACCTGAATTAATGAGGATACCGTCTGATTGGTCGGTTGGTAATTATTGAAATTGGTTTTAACTTGACTTAATGAGGATACCACCTGATTGGTCGGTTGGTAATTAATTATTAATTTGACTTAATCAGGATACCTTCTATATGGCTGGTTGGTAATATCACGCAAAGTTAATATATTATATTAAGGGAGATATCTAAAATAGTAGTAATAAAAGTGGATCCTCTAACCCTAGTATTTTCTTTTATTATACTTTTACATTTACTTTCCAACATTTATTTTATTTAAATTTCAGCATTTACTTTATGTCTTTTATTTTATTTAAGGTTTTACTAGCCGTAAATATGTGTCGTAGCTAAACCCGTTATCTGGAGTTGTGATGAATTCCAATATCACTGGTTTATAAGGGGTTATTTTATAGTTTGAGTAATATAAAGGTTTACTTATTAAGTCTTAAGCTTAATGCTTCTTGTTAACTGGACAATAATAAGATTGATCTGGTAAACTTAAAATAAACTTGACAAAGGAATTTTAGGTTTCAGTCTTAGACTTAATAACCCACGATCTTTATTGAGGATAGATAACCCTTTAATAGATTTCCTTACTGTATAGACATATACCTGTCGGGTGGGGGTAGCCACAATTGGAACTTAATCTTAATGAATTCAGGTAACTTGGTTGACATAGACATATGATTAAATGGGTTACATTGGGTATTTGTATCTGACCATCGATAGAGGCTTTTGTAGAATTTCGTGTTCTAGGTTAGTAAACTAATATTTTACACAAACGTAAAATAACCACTTAATCTTTAAAAAGATATTGGAATAATTCACAACTCTGGATAGTTTATTAATATTGAATTTTCATCAATCTACTTTCGTGCTATTTCTTTTAATTGTTTTAATTTTAAAGTCACCACCCAATCAAACAATCAATCCATTAGATACTTGTAAAAATTTGGCTTCATAAATTAATAGCTTAGGTTTTAAATCCTCGTGGGATCGATACTTTTTATACTACTTGAACGATACGTGCGCTTGTGTTATACGAGTGTGATTACGCACCGATCACCACTCATCATATATGATCGCATCATATAAGGTGCTGTTGGGAAATCTCTAAGTCCCGAGGATCAAATCAAGCATAGAAAGATACATGTGAATACACGAGGAAGTTGCGGAATACTTACATCGATCGGTTGAGGTGATGCGGCGAAGAACAAAACTCTTTTTTGCCCTCCTTGAGCTCTCGGCAGTAAGCATTTTGGTGTCCTCCAAATTCAGCTTTTGCATGATCCATCAAGCTCCAAGCTTTGTTTAGTCATTCCTAGCTCACAAGTGGGTTTCCCTATCACATTTGTACGTCTCCATAGTGTGCTAGCACTTGGTAATTTTGCCACAAAATCACCATGGAACTTCTCCTTGTTCTCGGCAGTTCACTGAAAAACAGAAGAAAGAAAATGGCCATATGGCCGAGAGAGAGAGGAAGAGAAATGGAGAGAGTGAGATGTGTTGGTTGGTGAGAATTTGTGTATCTAATACACACTTTTTAAATTTCCAAAATTCAATTAATGGATTTACCAAAATTTTGGCTTTCCAAAAGTCAAAACATAATGCGAACCAACAACTTCTAACAACTTCTATCAATCATATCAAAAGTGACAAGTTGTCACATCAATCGATTGACTAGTGATTTGACGCTTGATGTGACTTGCGAGCCGCACTTAAGTTAGTAATGCGAGTGCATTCGTAAACACTCCTGGGCTCGGGTTCGCTAATTCCAAATTAACGAATTTTCCGTTGCGACGTAATTAAATAATTATGCCTAGCAAAATTACTATTCACGTCGCTAACGAATAATTCTAAATTAACTCGTTTGCCCGAATTAAAATCTAATTTCAATTCCGCATCGAAATCCAATTTTGTATAATATATCGAATATATTATTTTATCGATTAATTCTAAATTAATCGTTTTCTCTCTTTAATTAATATTTTATCCCAGATAAAATATCTCCGCAATTAATCCCAGATTAATTTTCTCTCTCATCTAATTAATCCCAGATTAATAAAGTGTGAGTCATACGTCATCGGTGAATCTTCGGAAAGCGACCCATGAGATCCCCGGATATGTTAGCAGTAAATACGGTCGTCGGACTATCCGAACACGTACGTACCTAGTACTACGTTTGTACCGATTTACAAGACAAGATTGGCTTCTAGCAAAGCGCCATGCCTACCCAATTCTCCAGAAATATCCTTACAGGAATATGTGATCTATATCAGGTGTAGTATACGTAGTATTGCGTATTTCGATCCAGCATCGGATGTCACGTGCTAGGCCTGAGGATGGAATTGTGTCTGCCCCGTACGAAACACATATCGGATCTCTAGTAACTAGTCTCTATAATCGGATAAACATGACCTAGTCATAATATCCCGATTGCTGTAGCATATAAGAGAACGAGTTCCGTATCCTACGTGACCATCATCTCCACTATGACTGGAGTGATACTTCCTTCTCGACATCACACCCAACACACTACGATTCTCAATATACCCAGCAGAGGCGTACACAGAACCTATTAAAGCCCTGGACGACCTAAAACCAAAGCATATTGATTATCGTAAGTATTAGCGGTGCAAGTCTCAGGTTAAGACCAAATACACCTACCCTGATTTCGGACTTCCATAGACACATAGTCATACTACCAATAGAATTCCGAGGGGTCTATCCAGAGCGAAGCTGTTTTCCGTACCATTGGTAAAACACAACCTCCTACTACACTTGCATGAGTATCCTATACCCAAATATATGAGAATTATGCCGTTATGCCCTCACAACGCGCACAAGTGTAATTCTAGTCTTTTACGCATTATCGATGTCCAATCTCGATAATACTCTGACTACGGATATTTAATGATTAAACCTTCGTGGATTGATATTGTCTCATATCATCTCAATCCAGGAACTAATCATATGGACCTTTCATCATTTATACATCTTGGTGATCTAATCACAAATGATAAAAGAGCAATTTCCTTTGTCACATAGTTAATTTGTACAACAACACCATGATCTGTACAAATAGTGACGCTATGGGTCATAACTGTCCAACATGTGCCTCCATTCCCATGTCACCACATGAACAAACCTGGATCAAAGTCATCATAGAATATGAAATGGACTGCAGCTGTAGATAAACCACAAACTAAGTGCCCGTCTTTTTTTGCCCTCTATGGACTATTTAGGATTACTAATTTCATATTTAAATCATATTGTGTATAACACTTATACACTAAGTCTGAAAGTATCATTAGTATCCACGAGCATACATGATAATTTATAATATGCGACTTTAAAATCAACATTTTAAAAAATGAATAACTTTTTCATTTAACACTTTAAACAAAATCCCATTTACATATTACATTATACTTTAGGGCATATATCCCAACAATCTCCCACTTACACTATAACAAATAAGATATGTCGCATAATCGTAGACCCTATAGGTGACCTTTAAATACCTTAGCCGTCAAGGTCTTTGTACACGGATCAGCCAGATTCTCTATATAATGCTATCTGCAACATCTCCTTAAAGAGATGATACTCCCTATATGTTTTGCTCTCTTGTGGCTTCTTGGTTATTTGAAATTTAACACTGCACCACTATTATCATAATAAAGTGTGAGTGGTTTATCCATATCTCGAACAGCTTCCAAATATTCCAAGAATTTATAGAGCCATACTACTTCCTTAGCTGCTTCATAAACTACTACATACTCAGCCTCCATGGTGGAGTTCGCAATGCTAGATTATATTATACTCCTCCATACAATGGATCCACTAACTAGGGTAAGTACTGATTCAGATGTTGATTTCCCACAATCTAAATCCGTCTGAAAATTAGAATTTGTACATCCTCTAAGGATCACATCCTTTCTAGAATATACAAGCATATAGTTTATAGTTCTCTTAAGATACTTGAGAATGTGTTTCAAGGCTACCCAATGATCTAATCGTGGGTAGGTCTGAAACCTACTGACTATTCTCATTGTAAATCAGATGTCCGGTCTCGTGTATACTATAACATACATGAGACTACCAACTGCTGAGACATATAAAGTCTATCTTTTTTCCTCAACTATTTGAGGTGTCTTCGGAGATTGTTCCTTTGACAAATGAATTCCACATCGAAGAGGTAAATTACCTTTCGTAGAATTCAGTATCCAAAATTATACAATAATCTTGTCGATATAGGATGCTTAAGACATAGCTAACTGTCGTCTCTTATGATCCCATATTTTTTGAATCCCAAGTACACAAATCGCCTTTCCCAAATCCTTTATTTGGAATTAGTTAGCTAGTCAGGATTTTACTAACAATAATACTTTTACATCATTCTCAATCAGTAAAATATCATCGACGTATAATATGAGAAAAACCACTTTACCGCCAATGTCACAGTTGTATATACAAGGCTCATCGGCATTCTGTTCAAAATCATAAGACTTGATCATCGCATCAAATCTTATTTTCCAAGATCAAGATGCTTGCTTCAGTTCATAAATAGACCTTTGCAGCTTGCAAACCTTTTGTTTTGGACCTTAGGCAACGAATCTCTCTAATTGTACAATATAAATGCTCTCATCAAGACTACCATTCAAGAATGTTTTCTTGAGGTCTATCGGCCATATCTCATCTTCCTAATATGTAGCAATGGATTGAAGAGTACGAATAGATTTAAATATGGCTACTGGTAAGAAAATCTCTTTTTAGTCGACTTTCACTTTCTGGGTATAACCCTTGGCCACTAACCTGACATTGAAGGTCTGTACCTTCCCATACACTCATCTTTTTTCTTTTGTAGATCCACTTATAACCTATAGATTTTATCCCATTAGGTTGACCTATAAAATTCTAGACTGAGTTGAAGTACACAGACCCCATCTCGAGATTCATGGCTTTGAGCCATTCATTTTTATCAGAATCATCCATTGCACTACAATAGATCATTTACACCATTATTGGAGGTGACAACCATTGCCTCTCTAATCCTATATAGCGATCAGGTTGTTGTACAACCCTCCCACCGCATCTAGGTAATAGACTCCCCTGATATAATTACATCTAATGCTCAGATGTCAAATGTGTTACGTTATTGTAATTGTCAACAACTGTTGTTGATGATGCATTGGTCTAACCAGAAGATGACTCTTTGAGTACCACTTTACCGAACCGACTACCCAATACACATGAGGGCTGCCCAGGTCAGCCCCAATAGTATTAGGGCAGTTCATGGGCTTCTCGAATAGTGACAAATGTTGGACAATTATGGCCCATAGCGTCACTATTTGTACAGATCATGGTGTTGTTGTACAAATTAACTATGTGACAAAGGAGATTGCTCTATTATCATTTGTGATTAGATCACCTTAGATGTATAAATGATGAGAGGTCCCTATGATTTGTTCCTGGATGGAGAATGATATGAGACAGTATCAGTCCACGTAGGATAAATCATTAAATATCCCTAGTCAGAGTATTATCGAGATTGGACATCGATAAATACGTAAAAGACTAGTATTGCACTTGTGCGCGTTGTGAGGACACAACGACATAGTTCTCATATATTTGGGTATTGGATATCATGCAAGTGTAAAAGGAGGTTGTGTTTCACCGATGGTACAGGAAACAGCTTCGCTCTGGATAGACCCCCTCGGAATCCCATTGGTAGTATGACTGTGTGTCTATGGGAGTCCGACATCAGGGTAGGTGTATTTGGTCTTAACCTGAGACTTGCACCGCTAATACTTACGACAATCAATATACTTTGGTTGAGGTTGTCCAGGGCTTTAACCGGATCTGTGTACGCCAATACTGGGTATATTGAGAATCGTGGAGTATTGGGTGTGATGTCAAGACGGAAGTATCACTCCAGTCATAGTGGAGATGATGTCACGTAGGATACGATATTAGTGCTCTTAAGTGCTGCGCGGCCATCGGGATATTATGACTAGGTCATGTATATCCGATTATAGAGACTAGTTACCAGACATCCGACATGTGCTTCGTACGGGGCAGACACAACTCCAGCCCCAGGCCTAGCACGTGACCATCCGATACTAGATCGAAATGCACTATACGATGTATACTACGCCTGATACAGATCCTTCATTCCTGTAAGGATATTTCCGGAGAATTGGGTAGGCATGAAGCTTTGCTAGAAGCCAACCTTGTCTTGTGAATCGGTAAAATGTAGTACTTGGTACTTACGTGTTCGGATAGTCCGACAACCGTATTTACTGCCAACATATCTGGGGATCTCATGGGTCGCTTCCCAATGATTCACTGATGATGTATGACTCGCACTTTAATTAATCTGGGATTAATTCGATGAGAGAGAAAATTAATCTGGGATTAATTACAGAGATATTTTATCTGGGATAAAGTATCGTCTAAAGAGAGAAAACGATTAATTTGGAATTAATCAGGTAAATTAATATATTCGATATATTAAATGAAATTGGATTTCACTACGAGATTAAAGTCGGACTTTAATACGAACGAACGAGTTAATTTAGAATTAATTCGTAAACGACGATCGTAATATATTTGCGAGGCATCGATGTTTCATTAATTAGATTTAATTATTTAATGACGGAAGTTCATTTAATCAGATTAAACGGAACCGAGCCGCTGCAAATGTTCGTAGAGATATTTGAATTTTGAATTCAAATATATGGGGTCCATGTGTGGTTGGTGTACCTACCACCCAACTACCTTGTTTTGTTTTTTGGAAAAACCATTTACCAAACCTACCAAGTTTAGGGTAAAAGTGAAATGGTTTTACCAAAAGTTAAAAAAAGAAAATATCTCTACACTTGTAAAAACAACTATCTCTCTCTCTCCATCTATCTCTCCTTCTCTTTTTCTCCATCTCAAATGCACGCCCAAGGGGCTGCCATAGACTTCCAAACCGTGAGTAGTGAGGGGATTTAGGGGCTGATTTTGTTGCAAAATCGGAAGTGCTAGCACACCGAGAGTTATACGAAGGTGTTAGGGAAACCCACCACAAGCCGAGAATCAAATAACCAAGCTTGGAGCTTCAAATCTCAGCTCAAAATCTGAAAACAGTGAGCAGTGGACTGGTCATTGCAGTGGCATTTTTGGAGGTGAAAATCAATTTTGTTCTTCATCAAATCGTCTCAACCGATCGATGTGAGTATTCCGCTATCTCCTTTGATGTATTCACACATTATTTTCATGCTTGTTATGATCTTGGGACCTAAATAGAAACCAACAATGGCATCAAGAGCCTAGGTTCAAGCATGAAATTTTAGGGCTTAAAATTGGGTATTTTGTATTTGAGCATGATTTGAATAAATTGGATGTTTGAGTATGCTTAATACATGTTTAATTAAAGATTGATTGGATCAATTTGTTGAAAATGAGTTTGGAACAATTTTTCCCCAATATGTTGCCTTGGCCGAATATAGTAGGGTTTTGGAATTCTTGGAATTTTTTGACTTTGATTCATTGGATAAGTTGGAATCATGATGGATAATGTTAATTTGAAATTAATTGGATTGAATTTTGAATTGAACAAAAATCCCCAAAAACTTACCTTGGCCGAATGCAACATGATGCCCTAATGTCTTGGTGTTTTTGATTTTTGATCATGGGATGTATTGGAAATCATTTGGGATGTTAATTTAGTGTCGATTGTGGATTAATTGGATTGAAACTGAATTGGACATGAAATAACTCCCTTGGCCGAGACATGTAGCATGGTTAATGGGTTTGATTTTTCATCAAAGTATGTTGGACATGTGATGATGATAAAAGCATGATTAATTGGACAAAATGATGTTTTGGAAATATTGATTTGGTTAATTAATCATGTAATACACTTTGGTTATTAAATTGGAAATTTGGAATTTGGTAATTTAATTATTTGGGCCTTAAAATTGGATTTGGGCTTTTAAAGTTGTAATGGGCTTATTGGGCTTTGTTTTACAAAGTTGGGTTTAGGAAAATTGGATTGGATCCAATTGGGCCCAAAACCGCTTCCATAAAGCCCAAATGCGACTTAATGAACCTTTAAAGTTTAATTGGGCCTAATGGGCCGAAATTGATTTATGGGCTTATGGGGTTACTCCTTGATTGGGCTTTGGTTGCCGAAGCCCATGCCTTAAAGAAATTAATTGAAAGCCCAATGGAGTTGAATTGAATTGACATTGGACGTTAATCGGGCTTTGAGACCCGTAATGATTAAATTTGGAATTTAAGTCGTAAAAGGTTTATTAATAAAGTGTAATATTTAATTTGGAATAAAATAGTGAATTAGTATTAAATACATATTAAATTAGATTTAATGTTGTAGTTTAATTTAATTCGAGGATTCGTACTTTGAGTACTTATTCGCAAAAACGAGTGTGACTCGTGCAAAATCAAATCGTTGTTTGAACATTGGATGATCACTAATTATCAGATTAATTAATTTGATTAGATTGATTGATAACATGCTTGTGTGAATACATGGTTGTGATGAATGAATAATGTATATCAGATGGATATTAGTCGGGTGGGGGCAATTTTGGAAATTATTGTAATAAATTCGATTATTAAATTGGACCTGCGTGTCCAGCCTTATCACCTCTATTCTCTTTGTATTCTCTTCTCACCTATTGCCCTCAATGTAAATGAGGTTTCTTTAGTAGTGTAGTGTAACGGGTAGAAATAATACAAGTGCTAGTTTGAGAGAGAAAGGGAGAGATTTGATCTAGGATCAATGTGTTAAGTATCCATCCGCATATCATTATTATTTATTTTCATATGCGCTTTATTATGTGTTTAGAATGCATGTTTAAGGGTGTATGATGATGAGACCTTAACAAAGATAATAAATTGGTAGCCAATTTGCATGCGAAAAACCCTCATCAAATATCATGCGTTTTTCCTTCCATTGAGTGATTCTTACTCAAGATCCGAGACTGGCATTGGGTTGTTGGCCAAAGTCAAGCCCTTTGTCCGTCGAAGATGTGTTTGAATCACGAGAGTTTTGTTCTATATTGGTGTCTTGTCCAAGTTGTGGTTTGTTGGCCAAAGTCAAGACCACTTCTTGTCCATCGACATTGATTACGAAGCTTTCCATGGTCAATGGGTCGCGCTGGACTGGGATCACTAGGTTTGTTGTGCCAAAGCCAAGGCTTAGTTGATTCAGAGGAAAAGGGTTAGGTAATACATTGGATGTATTGGCATATATAAGATATATGTTTTGGACTTGGATGTCTCCCTACCGGATCTAGGAATTGGATGAGATCTAATTGATCTTAGAGATCTACCTAGTTAATTATCATATAATTTGTTGGCCAAAGTCAAGATTGTGTGATATTTAATGGGATCCTAGCCCACTAGGAAACATGGTTTCCCGAGTACTCGATAGAGGGTTAGAGGCTCGCCGAAAAATAGTGGGAGGCAAGAATTGAATTTGCAATATTCGTTTAATTACTTGCCATACGCGCTCATTCAAATTATTCGTCATATAAATTAAATGTTAGTTGGACTAATATTTAAATTGTTGTTTTAATAAGCAGTTGGACTGTATTATAGTTGATTATATAATTGGATTATAGTAATCAATATATTTGAATTAATTAATTTCAATTTACAGTTGATTTTATAATTGGATTATAGTAATCAATTTAATTGAGGTTAATTGATTTAAATTATATTTGATTGTATAGTTGGACTATAATAATCAATATAATACATAGTACCACAAATCGTTGATTAAATAGTTGGACTATTAGAATTAAGATGAATGAAATATTAGTGTTTAAAACATAATCCTAGGTGAAAATGTATTTAAACGACTATATTTTTTCAAATTTGGAATAATTTCAGGATGGTCCTGGAAATAAATAATAAGTTACTTTATTTGATAAAAATAACCTATTATGCCTAAGCCAAGAATTAAGCAAATAGTAGAGCATAATCTTTGGAAGATTTATGTGATGATAACTTAAGTGCTTAATTCGATATACTTGTCATAAATCTATGTTTAGATTTAAGAAGTATTAAAATTGCAATAATTTAAATTTTGAATATAAATAAAATCTCAAACATATAATATGACAAATAAATAGCTCAAACTGATTTGATCAGTAGAGACTTATTTGTGGCATTGTTGTCTGGGACACAATTAAACAGGACTCGTATATCCATGTTTTTGAAGAGTGGGTACTAGGACTGATTTGACTATTCAAATAAAGTCTACTAATCTAGTTTCTTGGGCAAAGTGCCTAAAACACTATTTACTTGGTAAAAGTGCTAGTGCCACCGATCTGTTAGCCCTATTCATAGTGAAGTAAGTGGGCCCATATCTAGCAATGCTAGATATGAATATGAATATTTCGTGACCTTAACGGATGTGGCATCACGTTACGGTTATGTGTTTCTTTTGAAGAACACAAATCGATAACTTTTAGAGTTTCAACACGAAGTAGTAAAACAGATCGTCTAAAGTATTAAACCGTTGCGGTAAGACCGTAATGGAAAATACTTAAGCAGTAAGTTTCAAACATACGTGAAAGACTATAGTATTCTTTCAATGAGGACTCCTCCCGAGACATGTCAGTTTGACTGTGTGTCCGTACGGAGAAACCGAATTTTGTTGGACATGATAAGGTCAATCATGAGTCGCTTTGAGCTACCATTTCCTTCAACGGATATGCATTAACAGTGCAATACTTATTTAGAATAAGGTTCCATATAAATCTGTTTGACATGATTCATATTGGATATGAACATGAAAGAAACAAGGTTTCACACTCCTGAAGATTTGGGTATGTTATGCATATGTTTGGATAATACCAAACTAAAACCCAAATAGGATAAGTGCCAATTGTAGGTCATCCTAGGGATACCATAAATATAGTACTTATACATCTCACGAGAGAACAATGTTATTGTTGCTCACCATACGGTTTTCCTAAGAGGAATACCAATATACAGTGGTAAGTGGGAGGATGGTATAACTCGATGAAAGTCGGAGTAATACTGTTCAAGGCACGAAGTCCTTAATGGAACACAGATAGTTCATCAAGGATGAAACTATACCATTAATCTTCGAATACACAAGAATCGCGTAGATCGGAGAGAATCAGAAAACAACCTGGGGTATGGGTTTCTGATCTCACCTCATAAAGATGTCAATCTTGTTGAGGTAGACCAACCGACTACGTTTGAGGAAGTGATACAAGGTATCGACTCCCTTTTATGGAAAAGTGCCATGAGTCCGAAGTGGATTCCATGTATACCAACTATGTTTAGACACTAGTTGATGAACCGTAAGGCATTGTGCCTATTGGTACTTAAAAGTCTTCAAGGAAGACATACATGGATGGCAACATACCAACGTACAAAGCTAGGCTTTTAGCGAAAAGGTATCGTTATCAACATTGTGTTGATTACGGTTTAACCTTTTACATGTTGCCACGGTAAATCCATTTGGATAATGCTTGCTGAAATTGTACATTATGAAATGTGTCAGTTAAAGATCAAAATCGCTTTTCTTAAACGGAAACCTTTTGGAGGATGTTTATAACATCCTGACGATTTTGTTGTACCTAAACCAGCAAACTAGGTTTGCGGGTTGTTCGATCCATGTTTGGATTAAAGCAAGCATAAGGTTCTTGGAGCTGACGTTTTGATGTAATCATAATGGTTTATGATTTAATTCAAAACGAAAATAATTCTTGTGTATATAAGGAGGTTAGTGGGAGCGCACTGACAATGAATGTCATGTATAAAATAATGATAATATATGTCATTTCTTGGAAATGATATTCCATAAAACAATCGGCGAAAGCTTGGCTTTCGAGATAATTCTCCGTAGAATTCTTAGGAGTAACAACCTTTATTCTAGGAATAAAGATCTATTGGGATAGATTTAAAGTTGTTAACACTCTCTGAGAAATTGTACATTTAAAATGTACGTGACCTGGTGTCTCATACGCTTTGAGCATATGGAGTCACAATCAGACCAATCCGAGTGATAGTCACTGGATTGAAGTTAAGAACATCCGTTAGTATCTTAGTGAGCTAAGGATGCTGTCTTATTATGTGGAGATGGAGAAATTGAAGTGACTGGGATCGCTGTAGCAAGTTTCCAAACCGATAAAGACGACTATAAGTCGCAAACGGTTCTATAAAGTTTGAATACCGGAACAGTGAGCTGGAAATCTTCCAAGCAAGATACTGTTACCATATAAACAACAAATACGGATTATTGTTGCAGCTGAGGCAGCAATAGAAGCCATTTGGGTCGATAATAAATCTAATTAGATTAGATATAGTTCTGTTAGCCGCTGAGCTAGGCGTCAGCACAGGCTAAAGAATTAATGGTCTCATCAACGATCCAAATATATACTTCGATATTCATCTGATTCGTTCGGATCATACATCATGGCGATGTGATGATCGTATAAATCGCATCAGATGATAATCATGTAAATCCTCTGACAAAAACCTTTTCTCAGCAATTTGAGCCAACCGTACATAGTTCGGGTGTTAGGCACTCGAGTGACTGGCTATAGGCCAAGTGGGAGATTGTTGGACAATTATGACCCATAGCGTCACTATTTGTACAGATCATGGTGTTGTTGTACAAATTAACTATGTGACAAAGGAGATTGCACTCTTATCATTTGTGATTAGATCACCTTAGATGTATAAATGATGAGAGGTCCCTATGATTTGTTCCGGGACGGAGAATGATATGAGACAGTATCAGTCCACGTAGGATAAATCATTAAATATCCCTAGTCAGAGTATTATCGAGATTGGATATCGATAAATACGTAAAAGACTAGTATTTCATTTGTGCGCGTTGTGAGGACACAACGGCATAGTTCTCATATATTTGGGTATTGGATACTCATGCAAGTGTAAAAGGAGGTTGTGTTTCACCGATGGTACGGGAAACAGCTTAGCTCTGGATAGACCCCCTCAGAATCCCATTGGTAGTATGACTGTGTGTCTATGGGAGTCCGACATCAGGGTAGGTGTATTTGGTCTTAACCTGAGACTTGCACCGCTAATACTTACGACAATCAATATACTTTGGTTAAGGTCATCCAGGGATTTAACCGGTTCTGTGTACGCCAATACTGGGTATATTGAGAATCGTAGAGTATTGGGTGAGATGTCAAGACGGAAGTATCACTCCAGTCATAGTGGAGATGATGTCACGTAGGATACGATATTAGTGCTCTTAAGTACTGCGCAGCCATCGGGATATTATGACTAGGTCATGTATATCCGATTATAGAGACTAGTTACCAGACATCCGACATGTGCTTCGTACGGGGCAGACACAACTCCAGCCCCAGGCCTAGCACGTGACCATCCGATACTAGATCGATATGCACTATACAATGTATACTACGCCTGATACAGATCCTTCATTCCTGTAAGGATATTTCTGGAGAATTGGGTAGGCATGATGCTTTGCTAGAAGCCAACCTTGTCTTGTGAATCGGTAAAACGTAGTACTTGGTACTTACGTGTTCAGATAGTCCGACGACCGTATTTACTGCCAACATATCCGGGGATCTCATGGGTCGCTTCCAAATGATTCACTGATGATGTATGACTCGCACTTTAATTAATCTGGGATTAATTCGATGAGAGAGAAAATTAATCTGGGATTAATTACAGAGATATTTTATCTGGGATAAAGTATCGTCTAAAGAGAGAAAACGATTAATTTGGAATTAATCGGGTAAATTAATATATTCGATATATTAAACGAAATTGGATTTCATTATGAAATTAAAGTCGGACTTTAATGCGAACGAATGAGTTAATTTAGAATTAATTCGTAAACGAAGATCGTAATATATTTGCGAGGCATCGATATTTAATTAAATTAGATTTAATGATTTAACGACGGAAGTTCGTTTAATCAGATTAAACGGAACCGAGCTGCTGCAAATGTTCGTAGAGATATTTGAATTTTGAATTCAAATATGTGGGGTCCATATGTGGTAGGTGTACCTACCACCCAACTACCTTGTTTTGTTTTTTGGAAAAACCATTTACCAAACCTACCAAGTTTAGGGTAAAAGTGAAATGGTTTTACCAAAAGTTAAAAAAAGCAAAATATCTCTACACTTGTAAAAACAACTCTCTCTCTCTCTCCATCTATCTCTCATTCTCTCTTTCTCCATCTCAAATGCACGCCCAAGGGGCTGCCATGGACTTCCAAACCGTGAGCAGTGAGGGGATTTATGGGCTGATTTTGTTGCAAAATCGGAAGTGCTAGTACACCGAGAGTTATACGAAGGTGTTAGGGAAACCCACCCACGATCCGGGAATCAAATAACCAAGCTTGGAGCTTCAAAACTCAGCTCAAAATCTGAAAACAGTGAGCAGTGGACTGGTCACTGCAGTGGCATTTTTGGAGGTGAAAATCAATTTTGTTCTTCATCAAATCATCTCAACCGATCGATGTGAGTATTCCGCTATCTCCTTTGATGTATTCAAAAATTATTTTCATGCTTGTTATGATCTTGGGACCTAAATAGAAACCAACAACAAATTCACTGTTTGGGCAACCGTCACCCGGATGGCTCAAAAGTCACCCGGTAACGTCATTTTTCACCGTTTTCGTTTATTTCAACTCCGAAACAATTTCCGGAAATTGTTCCAACACCCAAAACACATCCAATACATTCAAATGACATCATTTTTCGTCACAAACAACCGAGATTTCTAGATCTAATTTTGCAACAAAAATTATCAAATTTCATGCTTTAAATCCAATTCTTTCAAGATTAATCCAATTAATCAAAACACCAATCAAAGTCACCACACATGAACCACTCAAGAAAAATTCTAGGCATTACAAGAGTAGTCATAACACTCTAGAATTACAACATATCATCAATGATCAAATTAGATAAATATTACAATAATATACCCAAAACAACTTCACACATGCTCAACACTTCCAATTCCATCCTCCAAAACCAAAAGCCCCAAATTTATG
The DNA here is from genome assembly GCA_019454045.1 of Zanthoxylum bungeanum. Classification (NCBI taxonomy): domain Eukaryota; kingdom Viridiplantae; phylum Streptophyta; class Magnoliopsida; order Sapindales; family Rutaceae; genus Zanthoxylum; species Zanthoxylum bungeanum. The sequence goes on along the minus strand of SKCR01053332.1, from coordinate 18,828 downwards.
GAAAAAAGAAACCCTAGATCTCACTAGATCATCAAGAAAAACGAAAAAAAAAATTCAGAGCTTAGGGATTTGAAGAATTACCTTTAATTCCCTTGATTCCTTAGCTTTTTTCTTGATTTTTCTTCCTTTTCCCCCTTGTATCATCAAGACAAATTTCAGAGAGTTTTGGAGGAAGCCATTCGGCCATGGAGGATGATGATAAAGAAAACAAAAAATTTCCATCTTAAAAATTACTCCATGACCGACTAATAAGGGCATAATGGTCATTTTTCAAATTTAATTCAATTAATTAAATTAAACTTTATGTTAACCAATCATATTTGCACACCTAAATTTTAATTAAATCATGCCATGTGTCACCAATAATAATTAAACATTTTTCATAATAATTGTGAAATTTTTATCAATTAATTATTCAAATATTTAACATTTAAATATTTAAATAATTAATTAATATAATTATTATTATATATGTATTTTATTTACATTAAATAACAAATACATATATTAATGGCATGTGTCAAAATCTCATTTGACAATTAATTAATTTGTATCTAATCAAATTATGTAACAAATACAAATTCACAATAACTATTAAATGACCAAAATCCCCTAATGCATGTGTTATCGTTTAACCGTTTAAACGATTCGAATTAACTCACTTAATCCAATGAAGTTTTATGAATATTATGTAATATTCGTAACGCGTTGCCCAAATGATCAACGAGTACACTTCATATTGTGGGACTCTCTAAGTTTAGATTTAACCGTCACGAAATCCAATTTCGTGTCCATAATTCACCCACTCATGAATTATGACGACCACAGATAAACTCGCTAAACTATGCAAGTCGAGGTCATTGCATACGTATAATCCCTCTATCACTGGCTATCCATATTATACCTGAATATAGATAAAAAAAAATGTTAAATCATTTCGGTATAATATAGTCGACTTTTCAAATTTACGATCTCTAAATAATACTCGAAACTGATTTTCGAAGTAATACCATGGCCATGGATTTACTAGATCGTAAACAAGTGTAGGATGCCTATGCCCTGTACATAGGACTGACAGATTCTATCTTGATACGCACAGGATATCATGAGCATCAGTCCACACCCAACGAACATGCGGAGGTCTGATCTAAATAGATTGGTAACGTGACTGCCATCAAAGTGTGAAGGATAACTCATATATCCATAGTGGTATCTCAAGTCAAAGAACCACTATGCTCGCTCAACTCGAGAAGATTCATATTGACGTTGGTGTACCATCTATTAGGAAATCTTCAATGAGTCATTCAGTGTTTATCAAATAAACACCTACATGTCTATACGAGTCTCTCGAGACTCATGGTTCATTGACCAAGTCACGATATACAACATGTACTGGTCTCAGCGGATTCTACTAACCGACCCGTGTTAGTAAATCTTGACCAGGAACTTTATTTAAGGATATACATCTTATAGTGCGCTTCCCAATGTCAATTACAAACTACGTTGTAACTGCGCACTACATTGTAAATCCTAGGGTCTTTGTCCAATATACACGTATCACTAAACTGGATTTAGTTTCAATCTAATCGTAATTAGATATCTAATCGCAATTAGATCAAATATGTGTATTAAAAGACAAGAGGTGCTCTCAATAAATAAGTAATATTACGGAAAAAAAAGGATTGTTCGTATTTATGAATCGGACATAAACACGATCCGAATTGGCACTCTGAGTACAACCCCTAATAATTTCTCTCACTTGCTCTAGTGCCAATCCACAGTATCATATACACATCTCAATGTGTATCACATACTAATAGCCCTCAAGAGCTCACCTAGCACTAAAGAGGTAGGCAACAACAAGTAAGCCCGCTTTAACAAATTCATTCTGTCCAACAAACTCAATCATTTTCCTTAGCCAATATCATTCATATTTTGTGGAATCCAAATTCCATATCAATATGACTCAGACGCTATATTAGTATTGTGCTATAGCTACTGAATTATCTATGTATTTAGAGATCAAATCAGAATATTATGAGACAACTGCGAGCACTACACTAATATGAAAACTTTTGATCTATTGGGTCACTATGCAACTTCATAAGTCAATATTTCATAAGTTGCAACTGATTCCACTAATACAGTAGAATCAACCGCGACACACCCACTGCATCTTTTTTGACTTCATATGATGTAGACTATCTAACATCATAATTAGTCTCCGATTTTTATGAATTTTATATTGTCGGGAAGCTACGAACTTATGTGTTAGACATTTCCCAAATTCGAATCAGAAAAAAGGTCAAAAATCAAGATCTTCGTGACTACTATAGTAAAATTCGGGAATGACCTAGACTTGGGGTGATGTGGCTCAATCTTAGCAACCCATTTCAAAACAAAAATCATCTCATTTTCCTATAAAAAGTGAAATATTTCATCTTCAAAAGCCAAAAAAATGTGAAGGGCTAATGAAAGCCTTCTCATGCAAATTTTCTTCTCATATTCATTTCTTTAAGTCATTTTGATCCATTCAAGCTTCATTTTAAGCTTGGTAAGTTTCCTTTCTCTTTCTATCTTCTCAATTTTCAATTGTGAGCAAAGGAATTAAAGCCCCAAATTCGCACTATGTATGCCCTCAGGTTTGAATTTTCTTAATTGGTATTGGAAGTGTCACTAGCATATATTTTAATAAGTGTTTTGATGATATTAGCAAGGAATGAAACCATTGTGTGTGTATATATATTGGGAAATGATGCTTTGAGATTTAATAGTATATAAGAGGATGGGGATTGAGTTTGGCCCTTGTATATGTATATCAAAGTTTAGAAAATTGTCTATGTAAATGTGTTAGTGTGATGGTAAGGATTGCATTGAGCATGGTTATTGGAAGAGTTGGAGATAGGCGCTGAAATTATGCTAGCGTCACGACGCTAGACCCCTAGCGTAGTGACGCATAGCAAGAAGAAGCACTCTGCTTCGATTTTGTTTGAGTGGGTGTCTCGACAGCCAGCACCTAGCGTCGCGATGTGGAAAAATAGAGGCTCTACCTCGGGTCTGATAAGATGGGCGTCGCTATATAGAGCAGAGCATACTCTCGGCCTGGGTCCGTTTGTGTGGGAGTCGTGACGTGCCAGAACCGGCATCCATACGTGAAGCAGAAACAATTTCATAATATTTCAGTTTTAACTTATGATGTTAGAGGCCACCCTAAGGGTTTTGTATCGACACTTACACATGTATTATGACCTGTCGCAAATAATATACATCATATGGTGATAATAGATTAGTTGAATGAATAAACTTAGTATAATTCATAAACATATTCACGACCTATATTCTAACAAGGTTTACTGATTATAGATTATCAGCAGGAATCCTAAGTTATTCGACAAAGTGAAACAGTGCCAGTCAGATTCAAAAATCTGTGAGTGGATCATTTTTTTCTCAAATTGATTTTATTTATATGCTTTTGAATTGAGACTTACTTTTACACAATAGCACGTTAGCCAAGTTTGATATCCTGTTATTTTTAATAATGAGAATGATTTGAGAAATTTTGATTTTGAAAGTATGATTTCTATGATTTTTGAGATTGGGGGAAAAAAACCCAATCTATAGGTTTTTGGAATTGATGGACATGGATTTGGTTTTGGAGGCATGGGGGAAAAACTCACCTCTGATGTGACTTATGGAATTGACGGTTGCTGGAATTGACGGATTAAACATGTGCACATATAGAGTAGGACTATGGGGATGACAATACGTAACGCCCTTAGATCCCAGTTTTCGTGGCTTGGGGGATGGCGATACATAACGCCCCAAGACCACCAGCTTCCAAGGCTAGTGGGATGGCGATACATAACGCCTCTAGACCCTTGATTCAGGGATAGGATAATGGCATGCATTGGGAGACGGCGATACGTAATGCCACAATGTCATGGATTTACACAACTAGCTCTAGTTCAGTTATTTGGGGGACGACTATACGTAACTCCCCAAGACCACTAGTTTAGGCGTATGAGCGGACAACGATATGTAACGCCCCCATGCGTAAGGTTTTCTACAGATACTCAGAGACATGGATTTCAGAATGATGATTTTATAAAAGAGCTTTCATTAGAAACAGTTTTATAAGAAATTCAGAGTTTTACAAAAAAAAAAGGTTTCTATAAAGTTTCACAAAAATACATTTGTTTTTAGGAAAAAGGAAGTTTTCAGAAAAGATCCATTTTCCTAAAGACAATTTTGATTTTAGTAAAATGAATGTTTTGCAAGGTATTTCAGTTTCAGTTTTAATACTGTCCACTCACTAGATCGTTCAAACGATCTAACCCCCCACTCATAGTTTTTCTATTTTACAGGTTACCTAGAGGACGAGCTCGAAAGGATGGGTACTGATGGCAGTCACTAGAGGGTCTGAGTCCACCAGGTCAAGTCAGAAAAGTAGTCAGTCACAGTTCAAGAAAAGTCTTGTATCATACATTTTGTATAAGTTAAAATTGCGTCTATTGGAATTCAAGTGCTCATGACAGAGTTATAGAGTGTGATGTTGTGTATACATGATTTTTTGTAATTGAGTTGCATTTCATGCTGCTGAGTTAGAAAAAGGTCCCATATGTGAATTTGTTTCGAGATGAGTTTAGTAGATCACAGTCAGTTAGTCATAGGCTTAGGGGGATAGGTCAGCATATTCCCTACTGGTAGCATCTCCATGAGAGGGATGTTACAATGTATTCCTAAAAAGAACTAGGTAATTAACTGTCAGTAAACATTGATCTCATCATGTCTAGTAGGTTGGATTTATCCTTTCTACAACACCATTATGTTGTGGTGTTCCAGGTGCTAAGAGTTGGGATATTATCCCATGCTCAACTAAGAATTCCTTGAAATCATTGTCGAGATATTTTCCTCAATGATCTAATCATAGAATTTTATTGGCTTTACCTAATCGGATCTCAATCTTAGCACGATACTCTTTGAACTTTTAAAAGGTACCTGATTTATGCTTCATTAGGTAAACATGCACATATCTAGAATAATCATCAATAAATATGACGAAATATTCATAACCACTTAGTGATTAATTGACTCTTAGCCCTTTTCCAATAAAAGGTCTATTGGTCATATTACTTTTTATACTAGACTCATAGACTGGTAATTTGCGGTCCTTTAACTGATTTAAAGATCCATTTTCTACTAATTTGTTTATCATGTCAAGGTTAATATGACCAAGTCTGTGATACCACATATATGTGTTATCTTGAGAAATCATTTGCCGTTTAGTTTTGGGTTTTTCAATCTTAAATATCTCAATGTTGAGCAGTGAGTTATATGTTAACAGTCTTAACACATTTAAGTTATTTCCTAGTTTTATTTTCATATTGGTAATCCATTTGTGAAATTATAACTATTATTATTTAATAAAATGGAAAATTATCATGTAATAGTTTGAAATAGAAATCAAATTTTTGCGACAAAATATGAATAAACAACACTTTGTTTAAAATAAAATAACTTTTATTTGAAAATTAAAAATTGGTGACTCCCACTGCTTTTACTGAAATAACATCCCATGTCTTGACTTTCATGGTAATGTTACCTTCAACAAGGTATTTCCATGTATCAAGTAGCTGTACCTTTAGTCATCCCAATGTTTATTTCTTTTCTTTGCAGATTTGAAGGATTCGGCAACACTTGCCTCTATACTAGGCTTACGAGGATCCATCAACATTAACTCCTAAGAGACGAGTTCATTTAACAGTTATGTAAGAGTGAATATCAACTTGTTCACAACATAGTTGCATTTAAACTACAATAAACTATTTGAAAGAGATCCCATGACCGTGGTCACCTAGCTATGGGGCGTCTGCATTGAAGTAGGTCATCATCCTCAAGACGTTCTCTTAGATGGATGTCATTTCCATCATCTTCGTGGTCATCACTTAGGCCAAAGACTCACGACGTTACCACTCCAAAGGGTACCCGATCATGTCTTGCAATGACTCTATCATCATAGAAATTTTATCCATTGGTTCATGCTTTGCAGCAAGAACATCAGACATCCGTGCTAGCAAGTAGCAGTGGGACTTCTCATTGGTCGTACCTACCTTTGGTGAGTATCATATACAACTTGACTCCGAATGACACTCCTCATCAGAACAAATTTAAGGTCTTTAAAAGACCATGACAACTTTCATGTTAATTTTTATTTAAAGTAAATTTCTCTCGTATATTTATCGTTAGTAAGTATGGATATATTGGAGAAAAATGGTAGAATTGTTTTTAAAATAAACATGCATTAAAAAATTTCATTCATCATATATTAAAATCATCACAAGCATTTTGACATAAAATTAAACATGATGCATGGACCATGTAAATGAATTAGAAACCTAAAATAATTACTATGCCAAGAAAATCTATAATCCCACAAATAAGTATCACCATAGGGTAGGTCAAGTATTTGTATGATAGATCGAGACAATCTCATATGCGGGAATAAATCTTATTCCTATATTAACCAACAACCATTTGATTTGATCAAGGAATTTCGATTAATATTTAATCATTCATTTGTGAGTGTAACCCATTGTTTCGGAACCCTTAGACTTAACTAGTAAAGTGCTGCCGTAGGGTAAGTCAGTTCACCAGATACATCTAGAGTTCATATCCTATTGGAATCCAACCATGATATTGACCCAAAATGGATACCATCCGTAGGGGGACGAAAATAAATCAGTCTTGAGGCGCCTTTTGAATCTTATATTTTCAGACTAACAATGGAGATCACATGATATATTTATTAGAGTTGGTGCTTGAAGCGCCAATCCGGATAATGTATAGTACATTATATTTTATTATTTATTAATAAAATAACTACATTTTCATTTCAGACCTTATTAATGGTATTGTGATTATACATATTAGATTGGTGTATAAATATGTTAAGAATGACATAGACCTTAGAATATTCATGTAGTAATATTGGACACTAGGTGGTCCGACATTGGGATAAGTGTTACTATTGTAAACTATTCTTAAAGTATATATATATATATTCCTAGTCATTGGTTTTGGAATACAGTCGAATTCCTATAACCTAGAAGACTAGCACATATCGTATATTGGAATTGGAGTTCCAATGGTTTAACTGTTGGGTTTCTAAGGTCATCCCAAGATCAATCCAAGCATAAAATAATTTGAATACGTAAAGGAGAATAACAGAATTATATTCACTTTAAACGGATGTAGGATGTATGTAGAATAAAATTTTTTGCTCCCTTTGAAATGCTCCAAGCTTCCTTTGAAGTTGATGTCCAAGCTCCAAGCTTTTAGATGGATTCCAAGCTCTTGGGATTGGTTTCCCTATCAGCTTATATGATTCCTTATGAGTGCTAGCTCTTGAAAATTTGCAACAAATTTTCTAGTCTTTCCTTTTTATCTCACGACAAAGTGAAGAAAATGAAGAGGAGAGAATTTTTGAAGTTGGGCGTGAGATGGGAGAGAAGAGAGAGTGAGTGAAAAAATAGCTTTGTTGACTTGTGTATGTGTTTTTCCAAAAAATAAAATATCATATACCAAATCTCAAATATTTGGTAAAAGTCTTTCATCACATCAACTTGAGTGTTTTACAGGTTATCATAAAATCTCTACTAACTTCTATCAAATAAAGTTAAGTAAATGACTAATTATTTGACTTATGATGTGACATGTATGCCCCACTTGATTCAAAATCCGAGTGGGCCCGCAAACACATCCCGGGCTCGGGTTCGTTAATTTCGAATTAACAAATTTTCCATTGCGACGTAATTAAATTAAATTTAATTAAATAATTATGCCTAGCAAAATTACTATTCACGTCGCTCGTGAATTAATTCTAAATTAATTTATTCGCCCGAATTAAAATCCAATTTTAATTCTGTTATGAAATCTAATTTCATTTAATATATGAAATATATTATTTTATCGATTAATTCCAAATTAATCGTTCTCTCTCTTCAAATAGTATTTTATCCCAGATAAAATCTCTCCGCAATTAATCATAGATTAATTATGTTTAGAATTATACATCATCGGTGAATCTTCGGGAACTGACCCATGAGACCCATGGATATGTTGGCAGTAAATCCGGTCGTCAGACTATCCAAACACACGAGTACCTCGTACTATGTTTTTACCGATTTACGAGACATGGTTGGCTTCCAGCAAAGCACCGTGCCTACCCAATTCTCCAGAAATATTCTTAAAGGAATATATAATCTATGTCAGGCGTAGTATACGTAGTATTATGTATTGCGATCCAGTATCTGATATCACAAGCAAGGCCTGGGGCTGGAATAATGTCTGCCCCGTACGCAGCATATATCGGATCACAAGCAACTAGTCTCTTTAATCGGATAATCATGACCTTGTCATATTATCCTGATCGTTGCAACATATTAGAGTACCAGTTTTGTATCCCTGCGTGATCATCATCTCCATATGACTGGAGTGATACTTCCGTCTTGACACCCAATACACTACGATTCTCAATAAACCCAGAAGAGGCGTACACAGAACCTGTTAAAGTCCCAGACGACCAAGTACTAGCGATGCAAGTCTCAGGTTAAGACCAAATACACCTACCATGAAGCGGATTCCTATAGACACATAGTCATACTACCAATGGGATTCTGTGGAGTCTATCCAGAGCAAAGCTGTTTCCGTACCATCGGTAAACACAACCTCCTATCACACTTGCATAAGTATCCAATACTTAAATATATGAGAACTATGCTGTTACGCTTCCATAACACGCACAAGTGCAATACTAGTTTATTCCGCATTATCGATTTCCAGTCTCGATAATACTATGACTAGGGATATTTAATGATTCAACCTTTATGGATTGATATTGTCTCATATCTTATAATCTGGAACTAATCATAAGGACTTTTATCATTATATATTTAAGTAATCAAATTACAAAATGATAAAATGCAATTTCCATTGTCACATAGTTAATTTGTACAAAACCCACAATGTCTTTTACAAATAGTGACGCTATGGGTCATAATTGTCCAACAATCTCCCACTTGGCCTATAGCCAGTCACTCAAGCATCTAACACCTGAACTATGTACATGTCGCTCAAACTTTTACTGAGGAATAACTTTCGTCAGCGAATATGCTATGTTGTCCTCTAATGCGACCTTCTCGATCTTCACATCGCCACGATGTATGATCTCACGAATCAGATGGAAATGTCGAAGAACATGCTTGGATCGTTGATGAGACCACGGTTCCTTAGCCTGTACTATAGCCTCGCTATTGTCACAATACAATGGAACGGGCTCAGTTGCTAACAGAACTACTCCTAATCTAATTAGGAATTTACTGATCCAAACTACCTCTTTTACTGCTTTAGCTGCAGCAATATACTTTGTTTCTGTTGTTGAATCGACAACAGTCTCTTGCTTGGAAGATTTCCAGCTTACTTCTCCGTTATTCAAACAAAATATGTACCCGGATTGTGACTTACAGTCGTCTTTATCGGTTTGGAAACTTGCATCGGTATACCCAGTTACCTCAATTTCTCCATCTTCATAGATTAAGAAAGCATCCTTAGTTCGTAAAAGATACTTAAGGATATTCTTAACCACCATCCAGTAACCTTCACCTGGATCGGCCTGATAGCGACTACACACGCTCAAAGCATACGAGACATTAGGTCACGTACATATCATGGCATGCATGATCGATCCGAATGCCGAGGCGAACGGGATCCGACTCATGTTTTCTCTCTCATCTTGAGTTTTAGGACACATGTCCTTAGATAGAGTGACACCATGTGACACCAGCAACAGTCCCCTCTTAGACTGTTCCATGTTGAATCTCTTCAACACTTTGTCAATGTACGTGCTCTGGGAGAGTCCAAGTAGGTTTCTAGATCTATCCTGGTAGATCTTTATTCCTAGAATAAAGACTGCTTCTCCCAGATCCTTTATGGAGAATTTTAATGAAAGCCAAGCTTTCACCGATTGTAGCATGGGAATGTCATTGCCAATAAGCAATATATCATCAATGTAAAGGACAATGAATGTTAGTGCACTCCCACTGACCTTCTTATATACATAAGGATCATCGTCATTTTAAACGAAATCATATTCTTTTTATGATCTTATCAAAACGTTGGTTCCAAGAACGCGATGCTTGCTTCAATCCATAAATGGATCGATTTAACTTACAAACCTTGTTTGCATGTTTAGGTATGACAAAATCATCAGGCTGTTGTATATAAACATCCTCCAAAAGGTTTCCGTTAAGGAAAGCGGTTTTGACGTCCATCTGCCATATCTCGTAATCGAAATATGCAGCAATAACAAGAATAATCCGTATAGATTTAATCATGGCAACGGGTGAAAAAGTTTCATCGTAATCGACACCATGTCGTTGACGATACTCTTTCGCTACAAGCCTAGCTTTGTACGTTTGTATGTTGCCATCCATGTCGGTCTTCTTCTTGAAGACCCATTTGCAACCAATAGGCTTTACGCCTTCTGATGCATCAACCAGTTTCCAAACTTGGTTGGTGTACATGGAATCCATTTCAGACTTCATGGCTTCTTGACATAAAGCGGAGTCGATACCTTGTATCGCTTCCTCATACGTAGCTGGCTCGTCTTCCTCAATAAGATTAATATCCACATGAGGTGAGATTAGAAACCCATACCTCTCAGGTTATTTTCTGACTCTTTCTAACCTACGCGGTTCTTGTGTATTCGAAGATTGTGGTACAGTCTCATCCTTGATGGATTGTTCATGTTCCGTTAAGGATTCTGTGCCAGGAACAGTATCACTCTGATTTTCATTGAGTTCTACTTTCCACCAACATACCACTGCATTTAGGAATTCCTTCTCAAGGAAAACCGCATGTAGAGCAACAAATACTTTGTTCTCTTGTGGGTGATAGAAGTAATATCCTTTGGTTTCCCTAGGATATCCTACAAATAGGCATTTACCCGATTTGGGTTCTAGTTTGGTACATTCCAAACGTTTGACGTATGCCCAGCAACCCCAAATCTCCAGGAATGAGAAACCCAGTTTCTTTCCTGTCCATATCTCGTACGGAGTCTGTTGAAAAGACTTTGACGGAACCTTATTCAAAATAAGTATTGCACTGTTCAATGCATATCCCCAGAAGGAATAGGTAGCTCTTTGTGACTCATCATAGACATTACCATGTCTAACAATGTTCGATTTCTCCGTTCGGACACACTATTTAATTGCGGTGTTCCGGGAGGAGTCTACTATGAAAGAATACCATATTCTTTCAAGTAATCAAGAAACTCATTGCTTAAGTATTCGCCACCACGGTCCGACCGTAATATCTTAATACTTTTGCCGGTCTGTTTTTCTACTTCGTCTCGAAACTCTTTGAATTTCTCTAAGGTTTCCGACTTGTGTCTCATAAGATACACATAACCATAACGTGATGCATCATCCGTAAAGGTTACGAAGTATTCATATCCACCTCTAGCTTGGCTAGACATGGGCCTACATACGTCACTATGAACGAGGGCTAACAGTTTGGTGGCACGTGCCCATTTACCTCTAAAAGGTGATTTCCATCATGTGTGCCTTGTACTCGCGGTAGTCACGCTTCCAGTGACCCCGCTTGCCGCACTGCAGACATACATCTTGGGATTTGTCCTTACCCTTCCCATAAGGTTTTGACGATTTGGCCTTGCATTTCTTCTTCTTCTTCTTCTTATTCTTCTTCTTCTTCTTTACACCTGCAGTTGCCTTAGGCCAAACCCTCGGAGTATGAGATGTCAAAGCGAAGTGCGCCTCACATTTTTTGCTCTTCATGAGCTTTTTTTCTGATTCGCGCAGTGTTGACATTAACTCTCCAAAAGTTTGGTCTTGGTTCATCATATTGTAGTTCATGATGAACCCACTCTAGCTGTCAAAGAGAGACTGTAAGATCAAATTTATAGAAGTCTCAGCCTCGAAGACTATGCCAAGTTGTCCCAGCTGTTCAATGTCAGCAATCATCTGCGACACATGGTGCTCGACAGATGTACCCTCTGACATGCGAGCGTGAAATAGCTTCTTATGCAACTCATATCTCTGCGATCTAATATTAGATCTATGAAGATCATGCAACTTTGCCATCATCTCATAGGGATCCAATCCTTGTTCTGACGATAGAATTGTTGAGTCATAGCAGCAAGCAGTATAGATTGAGTAGTGAAGTTGTCATCGATATGAGTCTTCCAAAGCTCTAGCTCAACTCTCTGATCAGATCTAGGCTTAGGCCCAAGAGGTCTCTCTATAGTGTAGAGCAACTTCTCGGATCCCAGGAAAATCCTAAGATTCATATCCCAGTCTTGAAAGTTCGCGCCATTAAAGACATTGTCGCCCATGATAATATCTCTAAGCTCAACTTTCTTGTCATCCTAATTGCAATAGTCAAACTATTAAATTAACGATGTATGGGTACAATCTAACTGTTACAAGAATATTAGTCCAACTAATAAATATTTATTGACGAAAATAATTTGAAAGCGCGTAAAAGAAAGTATTTGAACAAAATTACAAATTCAATACTGGCCTCCCACTATTTTTCGGCGAGCCTCTAATCCTCTGTTGAGTACTTGGGAAACCTAGTTTCATAGTGGGCTAAGATCCTGTTAAATAACACACAACCTTGACTTTGGCTAACAAGTTGTATGATATTTAACTAGGTAGATCTCTAAGACCAATTGGATCTCATCCAATTCCTAGATCCGCTAGGTGGACCTCCAAGTCCGAAACATATATGGAATATATATGCCAATATATCCAATATATTTTCCTAACCTTTTTCCTCTGAATCAACTAAGCCTTGGCTTTAGCACAACAAGCTTAATGATTCCAGTTAAGCGGGACCCATTGACTTTGGAAAGCTTCGTAATCGATGTCGATGGACAAGAAGTGATCTTGACTTTGGCCAACAAATCACAACTTGGACAAGACATACGATATGGAACAAAGCCTTCATGATTCAAACACATCCGCGATGGACAAAGGTCTTGACTTTGGCCAACAAACCAGTGTCAATCTTGGATCTTGAGAATGAATCACTCAATGGAAGGAAAATACTTAATATTTGTTGAGGGTTTTTTGCGTAAATTGGCAACCAATTTATTATCTTTGACTAGGTCTCATCATACACCTTTAAGCATGGATTCTAAAATCATAATAAGGCGTGGTAAATAAATTAATAATGATATGCGGATGGATATCTCACAAATTGTTCCTAGAACAAATCACTCCATTTCCAGTCCCCGGCTAGCAATATTCTAACTTCTACCCAATTACATAATACAATTAAAGAAACCTCATTAACATTGAGGGGAATTAGGTGAGAAAATAATTACAAAGAATCGAGAGATAAGGCTGGACACGCAGGTCCAATTTAATAAATTCTATATTTATTACAACAATTTCTAAAATTTCCCTTTCCCATCTAATATCCATCTGATATACATTATTCATACAACACATACATGTATTCACACAAAGCATGTTATTCAATCAACCTAATCCAATTAATTAATCTTTGAATAAAGTGATCATCCAATGTTCAAACAACGATTTGATTTGCGCGAGTCCAACTCGTTTAAGAATAAGTACTCAAAGTACGGTCTTGAATTATATCGAACTACAATTTTAAATCTAATTTAATTTGTATTCAATACTAATTCTATATTTAATTCCAAATTAAATAATTACACTTTTAATGCGCCTTTACGATTTAGATTCTAAATCTAATCTTAATGGGTCTCAAAGCCCAATTAACATCTAATGTTCATTTAATTAAAGTCCAATGGGCTTTCAATTAATTTCTTAAGGCATGGGCTTTTGTCAATATGGGTCAAACCCAAATACAAAGGCCCAATTAAGGAATCACCCTATTTGCCAAGAAATCATTTTGGCCCATTAGGCCCAATTAAATATTTAAAGGCCCATTTATTATATTTGGACTTAATGGAATGGTTTAGGCCCAATTTGGATCCAATCCAATTGTCCTAAACCAACTTGGCCCAACCAAGCCCATTAGGCCCAAATACAACATCTTTAGCCCAATTCCAAATTAAGCCCAATTATTTAAACTCTAAAATTCCAAATTTCATAATTTAATTAATTAAAGTGTATTGCACTAATTAATTATCTAAATTAACATTTCCAAAATATCAATTTAATTAATTAATCATGCATTAATATTTTCAACACATGTCCAACATTATTGAAACAAAATCAACTCATTTGCATGCTATATTGGTCACGACAATTGTGGGATTTTGTATCCGATTTTGATTTCAATCCAATTAAATCACAAATCAATAAATATCAGGTCTTTAAACTCATCCAATGATTTAAAAAACAAAAATCACCATGACCTAGGGTTTAAGTACCATTCGGCCAAGCCATCAAAATTGGGGAAAATTAATCCAATTAATTTTTCATCAAATTGATCATATATAACTCTAAGTTATCAATATATAAGCATACTCAAAGAAACAATTTGATCAAATCATGCTCAAATTGAATTTACCCAAATTTTAGTATATAAACCCTAATCAAATTTCATGCTCAAATAGGCTCCATGATACCATTGTTGGGTTTCTAAGGCCATCCCAAGATCAATCCAAGCATAAAATAGTGTGAATACGTAAAGGAGAATAGCAGAATTATACTCACTTTGAATGGAGATAGGATGTGTGTAGAACAAAATTTTTTGATCCCTTTGAAATGCTCCAAGCTTCCTTTGAGGTTGATGTCCAAGCTCCAAGCTTTGAGATGGATTCCAAGCTCTTGGGAATGGTTTCCCTATCACCTTATTTGATTCCTTATGAGTGATATCTCTTGAAATTTTGCTACAAATTTTATAGTTTTTCCTTTTTATCTCACGACAAAGTGAAGAAAATGAAGAGGAGAGAATTTTTGAAGTTGGGCGTGAGATGGGAGAGAATAGAGAGTGAGTGAAAAAATGACATTGTTGACTTGTGTATGTGTTTTTCCAAAAAACAAAATATCATATACAAAATCTCAAATATTTGGTAAAAGTCTTTCATCACATCAACTTGAGTGTTTTACAAGTTATCATAAAATCTCTACTAACTTCTATCAAATAAAGTTAAGTAAATGACTAATGATTTGACTTGTGATTTGACATGTGGGCCACACTTGATTCAAAATCTGAGTGGGCCCGCAAACACATCCCGGGCTCGGGTTCGTTAATTCTGAATTAACAAATTTTCATTGCGACGTAATTAAATCAAATTTAATTAAATAATTTTGCCTAGCAAAATTACTATTCACATCGCTCGTGAATTAATTCTAAATTAATTCGTTCGCCCGAATCAAAATCCAATTTTAATTCCGTTATGAAATCTAATTTCATTTAATATATCGAATATATTATTTTATCGATTAATTCCAAATTAATCGTTCTCTCTCTTCTAATAGTATTTTATCCCAGATAAAATCTCTCCGTAATTAATCCTAGATTAATTATGTTCGAATCATACGTCATCGGTGAATTTTCGGGAAGCGACCCATGAGACCCCTGGATATGTTGGCAGTAAATTCGGTCGTCGGACTATCCGAACACGCGAGTACCTCGTACTACGTTTTTACCGATTTACGATACATGGTTGGCTTCTAGCAAAGTGCCGTGCCTACCCAATTCTCCATAAATATTCTTAAAGGAATATATAATCTATGTCATGCGTAGTATACGTAGTATTACGTATTGCGATCCAGTATCTGATGTCACATGCAAGGCCTGGGGCTGGAATAGTGTATGCCCCGTACGAAGCATATATCGGATCACAAGCAACTAGTCTCTTTAATCGGATAATCATGACCTTGTCATATTATCCCGTTGGTTGCAACACATTAGAGTACCAGTTCTGTATCCTTGCGTGATCATCATCTCCATATGACTGAAGTGATACTTCTGTCTTGATATCACACCCAATACACTACGATTCTCAATAAACCCAGAAGAGGCGTACATAGAACCTGTTAAAGTCCCGGACGACCAAAACCAAAGCGTATTGATTGTCGCAAGTACTAGCGATGCAAGTCTCAGGTTAAGACCAAATACACCTACCCTGAAGTGGATTCCCATAGACACATAGTCATACTACCAATGGGATTCCGCGGGGTCTATCCAGAGCGATGCTATTTCCGTACCATCAGTAAACACAACCTCCTTTCACACTTGTATAAGTATCAAATACTTAAATATATGAGAACTATGTTGTTCCGCTTCCATAACACGCACAAGTGCAATACTAGTCTATTCCGCATTATCGATGTCCAGTCTCGATAATACTACGACTAGGGATATTTAATGATTAAACCTTTATGGATTGATATTGTCTCATATCTTACAATCCGGAACTAATCATAAGGACTTTTATCATTTATATATTTAAGTAATCAAATTACAAAATGATAAAATGCAATTTCTATTGTCACATAGTTAATTTGTACAAAAACCACAATATCTTTTACAAATAGTGACGCTATGGGTCATAATTGTCCAATATTAACTGAATGTTCCATAAGCTTTTGAAGCTCGTATACACGTGTGGGTATTGGTTGGACCGAATAATTAATGACTCACAAGTGATTCCTAATAGCTGGAAGTACACACCACCATCAATAAGAATCTCCTCCAGTCGAGTAGCATATGTATTCCTTTGACTATTAGATACCATTGATTTTGTATGAGATCCTCCACACTTTGATGCCATGTATATTTGAAAACTTTCATGGTCTGGCCTCTAGATGTTTGTTGGGTGTGGACCGATGCTCTCAGTAATCAAGTGCGAATCAAGATAGGATCTGTCGGCCTGTATGAGTACCTTAATTATCTTTACCATTTGAGGATATTATGGTAATTGTAAATATGTAATTATAGGTGTTTTTGGCTTAATTTAATTGGATTAAATCAAAGTGGCAAACATTGAACAAATTCATTTACTAATCTTTATCATGATTTAATTGGATTAAGTAAAAGTGGTCGACAAAGGTGATTAGTCACACCTAATGATTCATATTTGGATAAATTGGATTAAGCCCACCTAAAAATTGATTTGAACTTTTATTAATTAAAAATTACCTAAGTTTTACTATAAATAGCAAGCTTTTGGAAGGTCTTAATCAAGCCTAAGAAAAATGAGCTTGAGAATGCTAAGCTAAATATAAGTAATTCTTGGAGAAATTAGCCTAAGTTAGAGAAGTGTTTACATATGCTTTGGATCTTGGAGTGAAGCTTTCCTGCATTGGAATCAAGATTGGATCTTTGAATGAAGATTGCTAAACCTTGGAAGTTCTCCGACAATTTCAACAAGGAGAAGAAGATTGGATCTTTATATCAAGCTTACTAGGTAATGTTTGATCTTCTCCTAAGCTATGTTCTTCATTAGTGAGTTTTCATTGGTGAATCATATAGTGATTAATAATGTATTGGATGCATGAATACATAGCTTAAAGTTGATATTAGGCTAATAGATTGTGTTAGGATGCTTTAGAAGTATAAACACAATATGCTTGTAATTAGGTTAAAGATGTTCATGTTGGACATAGAATAATTAATTAGAGTTTGTAACTCTAGATTAAAGCTTAAAGCTATGACTACCATTCTAGAATCACTTGACCACATTTGGGTGAACTAGAATTGTTCATGAGACATTTCATAGTAGGATTCTAAAATTGGCGTGTGTTTAGATTCAAATAAATGCATATATGTATTTAGAATATTTTTTTCATAGTTTTCGGACTCCGATTTAATCCTTGTTTTTTCCTACGGACTCGTATCAGAATATTTTTTTCATTAAAATATTTTTAAATATACATATACTTGATATCCTTGGGTTAGACCCACTTCCGTTGCAAGGGGCACCGATCTGACCCTAGGGGTTCCACAAGTGCCCCAATAATATTGTCATATATATCTCTCTCACTCACTATTTTAGAGTTAAAGGTTTCTATTACACTAGCATTTAAGTTATTTAGATTATGCGTGGCTAAAAACATAACCTATTTAATACTTGTGGATTATTATTGATATCTCCAAAGTTTAACACTTAAAATTTTGTTCACTAATTTTATTAATCTTAACTAATATTACTCAATTAAATAATTTAATTAAGTGTTCTTTTAAGTTAGGTATTTCAATTTTAACTCTTTAAATTTTAGTTCACTATTTTAAGTTTAAAATAAAAATCAAATTTAGGTAATTATTGAATTAAACTATTTAATTAGATATAGGTGACTTATGTAATTTTTATTTGGTACATGGAGTTGTATCACGAGTGCATACCACACTACCATCCATTCGGTATCGGCTATGGAAATTATATCTACGTTTCTATCTTATATACCAAAATAAATAACTAGTCTCCTATCAATTGTCATTTTTCCAAATTACCAAATTTTAAACTTATATAAATTAAACCATTTAATTTATTCACATGTATTAATCTAAATTTTAATTTTTAAAAATTTGTATAATTTTTATGCTTAGATTAAATCAACATGCATTTAATGTCATAGTGTAGGCACTGCATTTTTGCATAAGACCCGATGATAAGTCTCGTATGGAGGCACTACCCTTTAAGTTGCGGAAGTCACGGGAAACAGACGTCGAAAGGGAAAACTCAATACCTTGCTAGATTTCATTTGTTTGCTTAGCCTCGAGTTTGCTCGATTAATCTCTGTTTTAACTGTTAGACTCGGCCCAAAAGTCCCCGCATCCCACACCAAGCCACATGCCTAAGCCCAC
>SKCR01053331.1:0-45426 GCA_019454045.1 Zanthoxylum bungeanum | reverse complement strand
AACGTTCGAGAAGTCAAGTCTGGCTGACGACTTTAAACTTAGCGCTAGCAGAGAGGCAACCCATGCAATTTGTGTATATATTGTGATATGGTGTGTTTTATTTTTGTGTGTTTAATTTTTACAGGTTTAGTCATTTCATGATGGAAGAAGCTCTCGCAAATCTTCACAAGTAATTTCCTTCTCTCCCTCAAAAATCTCGGATGAAAGTCTACAAAGCTCGCTTGGAATGGATGAGACTACTGATGATCAAAGGTATTCCTACTGACATTCGTTGGATTATTGAAGCACGGGTCCGATTGGCAGGTGAGTCTTCTAACTCTTTTATTTCACATCTGCCTGGCTTAGGAATGAGCACCTATGCTAAAAAGAGAAGAGCCAAAAGAATGTGTGTGTTTGTTATAAATGTGCTCGCATGTTTTGTAATACTCGTTGTCGTTCTTTAGGAATGATGTCTGATAACCGCGAAGATAAGATTAATTTCATTAGGGATGGCTTGAGTAAGGAGTCTTTGGATGACATATCTAAAACTCTTGAGACGCATCCCAGTGGATGTGTGTATCATGAAATTCACATGTTATATGCACAATTCAAAAAGGAAAGACAACTGTTAAGTCTCGGGAATCTGACTCAAAAAGACCCTGTTTGCCAATTTATAAGAAAATTGGATGGGAAGCTTGTCCCTGACGCATAGACGTCAATCAAGCCGTTACTTTTCTTGTAAATATTATATCTCTTTGTCTTTTCTTAATAATTGTGATTTGTTTTGTTGTTTTTCTTTTGTTTTCTCCGACAGGATCCAGACCTTTTTGACTATCACGATATTAATTCGCTACTAATCGTCCTATGGAAGATACTTGTGCTATTTTTACTCACCCTTTTCAGGTACTATAAATTCAGCCCGTCATTGCACTTTTGAAGGCATCCAGAGTTGAGAAAGAAATACATATAAAAATGGAAGCCACTTCAAGAGACGAGATTGAGAACATCTGTGTGTTTTGCGGTAGTAGTGTGTTGGTGTTAAGCCACAATACGTAGAAGCAGCACAGGATTGGGTCGAGTATTAGCTGCAAGGAATATACATTTAGTATATGGCGGAGGCAATCTTGGACTTATGGGGATCGTTTCAAAAGCTGTACAGGAAGGAGTCAGTCACGTTTTGGGAATCATCCCAAAACCCTTGGCAGAAGCAAATCTTATTGAACCATCAAACGGAGAGGAACTGATCGTGCCAGGTATGTCTGAACGTTTGGTAGAAATGATTAACCGTGCTGATGCTTTTATTGCTTTGCCAGGTGGCTTGGGTACATTGGAGGAAATTTTATTGTGCTATCTTGGGCGAACCTGAACATACACCAGAAACCAATTGGGCTGTACAACGTTGATGGATTTTATGATTTTCTTTGTGTGTTTCTTGATGATGCCCGGAGAGAATGGGTTCGTGTCAAAACCTTTGAAAGAACTCCTCTTACTGCCAGAACTGCTCCGGATCTAATAGACCAACTCATAGCCTATGAACCACGAGTTGACCCTATCCTTTCAAAGATAAATTGGTCGAGGACGATCGTGGTAAGAGGCGTCAGATTAATCTGGATCTTTTAACCTTTATTTCCTGTAGAATTTCAGCTAACCAGGTACTATCTTCTACACTCTTCTTCTACTGTTTAAGACATTGGGGACAATGACTCATTTAGGTTTGGGGGAGGGAATTAGTTGATCAGTACCTTGTTTTTAGTTTGTGTGTTCTTTTTTATTTTTAGTCCAAAATTTTTCGAAAAATATAAAAAAATTGAAAATTTTTCAAAAATTACAATTTTTTTTTTGTGTTTTTGTTTGACTAAAAGGGTGAAATTGGTGAGAGATAGCTGAGTAAGGAGTTTCCACTCCTGATACGTATCTCAAACCTATATCGGAACAAGTTAATTTTTGTTTATTTCCTTTTGAATTATTTAATTTGTAAAGTCTCCATAAAATTGACTAAAATGGATCTTCATATGTTCAGTTAGCAGATATTATCAACGATTCAACATACATAGTAACATACGGACATGAACTAAAATTGAAAAGTTTGTAATATTCAGTGCTCTAGTTTAATTGGAGGAAACATCTAAAAAAGAAATGGAGTAAAAAAAATATCTGAGATCCGAGTTATTAAGTCTGTAAGGGTGTTTTAACACCTAGTGCCCTAAAACCAAATGGTTTGGGAGTCACTGGCCCAAAGCTCGTTACATGGATCAAAGATGCTGCAAAAATATATATATCTGAAGTCTGAGTAATTAAGTCCGTAGGGGTGTCTTAACACCTGATGCCCAAAAGCCAACTGGTTTGGGAGTCACCGACCCAAAGCTCGCTACATAGACGGAAGATATTGTATATAAATAAAAAAAATCAAAGAAAAATAAAAAAAATATCAGAAAAATTATTTCATTGCCATAAAAAAAGGTGTGTGAAATCTGATAGAACTTAGGACAAAAATATTACTCTCTTATCAACTACACTTGTGACTGTTGTGGGCAAAAATGAGATTGATTAATACTTTGTTGGCTGTGTATATGGAGAATGGTAAATATAATCGGAGAATTTACTTATTCAGTAATTTAGAAAGAAACAAAACAACTAGTAACTTGGAGTAGAAGTTTCACCTGATTAGTCACTAACTTCCTTTATTCTCTTTTCTCTTGTCTTTTTGCTTTTGTGTCCATTAGTTTTACTACATTTTTACTTTTGTAAAATGTTTGTGGGTATCTTTGCTGTAAACCCTCACGAGACTACAACTCGTCCACTAGGGACACCTAGGGGTTTAAAGGCTTGTTGCATACGCTAAATGCAACCGTGATCCCTACGAAAGTGGCTTAGTTTAATTTTAATTGTTTCTTGTATTTTATTTTATTGTTTTGCTCGAAGACTAGCAAAATGTTAGGTTTGGGGGTGTGATGAGCGGAAAATATATCAATATTTACCGCCCCTTTTACTTAATATTTTGTTTAGTTTCTCGGGTTTGATGAACGTTTTGATGTGTTTTAGTTTATTTTGCAGATAAATAATATTGGGACACAATGAAATCATTTAGGACGAAATGTGGGTCAAATAAGGCAAAAATTGGACTTGACATATTAATTTTGGAGATTGGAAACTTGAAAGGGCGTTTTAACGAAGTGCAGTTTTGGAAATTCCAGTTTTGCGCATCTGTCGTATTTTAGGCATAACCTTTTACTCCGATATCGGATTGAGTGGATTCAAGTTCCAAATTAAAGAAGAATCAAAGAGCTACAACTTTGAAAGACAAAATAATTTCGAATTCTGAAGATTTATTGCCCGAAATGGATGAACCAACCAGAAGTGTGTTGTGTGTAATTATTAAAGTCACTTTCAATCATTTTCAAAGCAAAAAATAAATTAATAAATAAATAATAAAAATTATCAAATCACCACCAAACATGATAAGAGATTAGTGGAACAATTAATAATAGATTTGGTGGAGCAATTAATGGATCAATTAGTGGAGCAATTAATAATGGATTTGGTGGATGATTTGATGGAGGCAAAATTTTGCCAATAAATACCAAGCCATTTCATTTGTAAAATTCATATTTTCTTCTAAGGAATTCCTTAAGAATACTAAGAAGATTGTATCTTGTTTGTTTATTTACAGCTTTCAGTAATTAATTTCCGTTTTCGCACTTTCTTTTCTTTACTTTTCAGTTTTTACTTTCCGCAATTTACTTTTACGCACAGTAATTTTCTTTCTTTAATTTTCAGTTTTTACTTTTCAGTAATTTACTTTCAGCAATTTACTTTTCAGCAATTTACTTTTCAGCATTACTTTCACTTTCAGCAATTTACTTTCAGTAATTTACTTTTCAGCATTTATTTTCAGTTTTTAATTTCAGCATTTACTTTCAGCATTTACTTTTCAGTATTTAATTTTCAGTATTTTACTTTATGTCTTTTATTTTATTTAAGTTTTTTTTACTACCGTAAATATGTGTCGTAACTAAGCCAATTATCTGGGGTTGTGATTAAATCCAATATCACCGGTTTTAAGGGGTTAAATTATAGTTTGGGTAATTTAAAGGTTTACTTATTAAGTCTTAAGCTTAATGCGTCTTGTTATTGGCCACTAATAAGATTGATGTGGTAAATCTAAAATAAACTTGACAATGATTTTAGGTTTCAGCCTTAGACTTAATAGCCCACGATCTTCCTTGAGGATAGATAACCCTTTAATAGATTTCCTTACAGGATAGACATATACCTGTCGGGCGGGGGTAGCCATAATTGGAACTTAAACTTAATGAATCCAGATAATTTGGTTGACATAGACATATGGTTCAATTGGGTTAAACTGGGTATTTGTGTCTGACCATCGACAGAGGCTTACACATAATTTAGTGTTCCAGGTTAATAAATCAATATATTACCCAACTTTAAGATAACCACTTCATCTTTAAAATGATATTGGAAGAAATCACAACCCTAGATAGTTTTTAATATTGAATTTTCTTAAAACCTACTTTCGAACAATTTTATTTACTTGTTTTTAAATTAGAATCGTCACCATTTCAAATCAATCAAACAACCTGTTAGATACTAGTAATCATTTGACCTCATAAAATTAATAGATTAGATATTAAGTCCTCGTGGGATCGATATTTTTTGTACTACTTGAACGATACGTGCGCTTGCGTTATACGTGTGTGTTTACGCCGGTCAGCTACACACACATAGAACACCCTATTCCCCTTTAGACATTTACTCCTCTCTCTAGCAAGGACATTGACGCCCAACATAAAGAAATTCCTCCTCCATTGCCGTGAAACATCACTCCCAAAATAGCCCTCCATTGCCGCAAAAACAGTCCACCAAACACCCTTGCACCACCAAAAACAGCAGACCTCTAAAACCCACTCCATCCATCACCAAAAACACAACCCTGAATCAGCCCTAAAAAACTGTAAAAAACAGTCCCCAAATTCCCCCAAACAACCGCATAAAACACCCCCTAAAAACCTCCAAAAATCACACAAAAACTAGTCCCAAAATCACCCAAAAACCAGTCCCAAAATCACTCAAAAATAGTAGCCAAAACCAAGACAAGATATTCCCCGAAGATCACAGAAAAATAGTAGTAAAATAGAGAAAACAGCGGTGAAAATAGTGAAACAGCGAAGGAAAGCAGTGGACCAGCGAACCAGGGAAGTAACAGAGCACTAACCCTTCCGGCGACGACGTAGCGCACTTCCGAGGAGCAACTTAAAAGGTAAGACCTGATGGCACCCTTTATTACTTTTTCATTTTGTAGTTTGGATGCGGCACGCTCGGTTGGTCATGAAATATGTCCAACCGGGTGTGCGAGGTCCTATATCAAAGACGACCAATTCTTGGTCACATCTTTCTTTAACGTTCCTTTATATATTTATCGCACATTTATTTCATATTATTAGCTTTTTATCATTCCGCTTGTTTCTTTCTTTGTTTATGTGTTGTTATATGCATTATCATACTTCACGTCTATTTTCATGATTGCATTGTGTTAACACTTGAATGTTGACTCTCGTGGTATATCAGATGGAAACCCATACAAAAATTCCGTAGCTGAATCCGAATGGACGGTAGTGCGGTCTATATTTGGGATACAACTCCACGTACCGCTTGGGGAAACATTCCCGCATGTTTTTACTGCATTATGAATGCCACTTTCGCCATCCCGTTCGAACGCGTTCCCGAACGCTACTCGAACGCATACATTCTGCCTTACCCCCGTTCGAATGTGTTTCCGAATGCTACACGAACGCGGGCATTCTAGACAGGTTCCTTTATCATGTATTCGTCATTTTTATGTTTTTTATTCCGCTATTCATTTTCTATGTGTTGTTTCTTTATTTGTGTAATGTTAATCTAATGCGCATGGGATAACTATGGTGGATTAAAGGTCTTATATTCGAGGGAAATGCCTAAATGCTACATTTACCACGATGTTTCGCCGCGCCGGACGAAGTACACTCGATTGAATGAGAAATGTGTTCAATTGGGCATACAAGGTCCCGCATTATTTATTTGTTTATTCGTGCATTGATAATCTAGTGCGCATGAGCTAACTAGGGTGGATTAAAGGTCCTCTATTCGAGGGAAATGCCTAAAGGCTACCTTTACCACGATGTTTTGCCGCGTCTTTTTATTATTCCGTTATTTACTTTCCGTATATTATTTCTTTGTTTAATCACGCATTGTAACCTAGTGCACATGGGCTAATCATGTCGGATTAAAGGTCCTCCATTTGAGGGATAAAAGCATAAAGGCTACCTTTGCCACGATGTTTTGCCGCGCCGGATGAAGTACACCCGATTGAACGTGAAATACATTCAATCGGGTGTACGAGGTCCTATATTATGCATTTGTTTATTCACGCAGGGTTTGCGTCGTTTCAGGAACCATTTTTGTAGTCTCGTTCTAACGCGTTTCTGAAAGCTACACCAACGTATACATTCTGCCTCAGTCCGTTCGAACGCGTTTATGAACGCCACTCGAACGCGCATGTATTCTATTTTATCATGTATCAGGCCTTGTCCCGTTCGAACATATTTCCGGACGCTATACGAATGCGAACATTCTGTTTACCGTTCGAACGTGTTTTAAATGCTACACAACGCACATACAGTGCACAGACTTCTTTTCGTCACATTTCATGCATGCTCGCTTCTTTGGTCATTTATTTTGCACTACATGATTAATCATATCATTTCATTATTTACACTTAGACAATTATCATCTATTTATATTTCTGCATTTATCTACTTAACGTGTTCATGAGATTGTGTGCTTGCCTTTATTTCACTTACTTCTATGCATGCAAACTTATATATAGGTTATTCTTGCATATGTATGTTTTGTAGACCTGGTTATATTATTGCGCAAATACGTTTATTACAAGTGGCATAAGTAAGGGACCATTCCGAACCCAACGGTTTGAGGTCTTCCCTTGCGATGGGTGAGTGCGGCCTTAAATCATTTCCCAATTCACACTGGGTGGCGACTCCATTTTATTTCTCCGGTTTAGTCCCCCGTGGGCTACTCCGTACTCCCGACCGGACCGCGAGCCCGGGACAACGTCACCGATTTCTGTGTCCTACAGTCTGGTGACTCTATTGGGGACAGAGAATCGGCCCCGAAATAATGTCTTGTAATATTTGTGATTTTCGCTTTAGTTAACCGTGTCTACCGTGGCTTGAAGGGGTTTAACCAAAGGGATTATTAGAGCTAGGTAATGGTTTGGTGTCTTCCTTCATTCACTACCTTTCTATAGCTGAAGGGAAAAGCTGTGAAGGCACCTAGATAATCATTTACTCGAAGCTTACCGTGATGGACTAATTTGGAAGACCTATTGTTTATTCCTGTCACCAAGGCGATAAGAGCCTAAGAGGCAATGGTATTTAAGAGAGTTCGCTCCACCCTCCATCTGGGGAATATTCAATAAGAAATCCATTTGACAGTCATTCATGTATCATCACTCGTTGGCACGTACCTTAGGGTATAAAAAAGGTGCGCTCACTTGGTCGCTCGAACCCTTGAGTGAGGAGACCTAGTTGTGGGCAATCCTTCGCCAGCGAGAGCCTTTGTCTACACCCCCATAAACCCACATATGAACCATAGTTGTATGACCAATAGAAGCCATCCCTTTATGCTTGTGTTGGGACCATCATCATTTGGATTCAGTTGGACTTCTTGTCATGAGATGTGAACTTGTTGGGCCATTTAAACTGGGACGAGTTTGTGTCTTATGACAATTAGGCTAGAAGCTTCTAGAATACCGATGGGCCACTTTGTGTTTGGGCCCCCTATCATTTGAAGTTGTTTAGCCACGTTATTGCAAAAGTGCAAACCTGTTGGGCCTTTTCAACTAGGACAAGTTTGCACCTCGCAATAATATGATTGAATGCTTTGAAATGATAATGGGCCAACTTGTATGAAAACCTTGATGGGCTTAGAAAGTCCAAACATGATCCAAATATGCTAGAAGCATGAGTTCGATATCCGCACTGGCTTTCATCCAGAAAGGATACGCCTTGTCACGGCATATTTGTATACGTTTAGACACTTCTAAGTTCATCCCCACAACCACGGTTGCCGAAGGCCCAATTCGTCGTTTCTAGACAATGACATGATCCCATAATCGGCTTAGTCCACGTTGTAAATGGGCGGTCTTTGTCTTTTACCGATGGAAAATGGACATAAGTAGCCAAGGTTCACCCCGTAGCATAAGAGAGAACAATTTTGTGTACCCCACATTGGTACATAAAACAAGCCATACCTAGGATAGAAATTGACTTACCACGAGTTTGTGAGGAATAAGGTAGGAATGATATATGGTATTTTGATAACCACATACATCTTATATATCTCACGCATCGCACGCATACACGCATCATGCTAACTCACAGTTTTAACAGCCATAATAGATATCCGTTGGGTTAGAGAAAAAAGAAGACTTGTAAAAAAACAGTTAGCAAACATGAGTGAGTCAGATAATAAGGTTTCCCGCTTGGACCAATTAGAGACCAACATCATTAAGATTACTGAGCAGTTGCAAGCTTTAGCCACCGCCGTGGCCAGTCTGGCAGTGCCCCGTACAGGGGGAGTATAAAACAATGAGAATGTCAGGCGTGAGTAGCCTCCGAATGGGGTAAGTGATGAGATCCCTATTTTCGATGATGACATATGAGAGAATACTATAGGAAAGGTAGCCGGGTCTCAGGCATAATTTCAGAAACTCAGGGATCAGGTAGAGTCAGTTGCCCTTAAGCTGAAGGGTAAACATGAAGATTTGTTAGACTACGATGCGATGACTTTTGAGGAGCAGCTGCCCTCTCAGTTCAAGATTCCCGACATAGCAAAGTTCAACGGGAACGGGGATCCGAGGGTCCATCTCCGACAGTATGTTTCTGTGATGAGTTCAGTGGGTCTGTCGAAGCGTCAGGTTCAGAAGATGTTCGGGATGTCACTAGAGGGGACGCACATGGTATAGTATCACGACCTTGAGAGGAAGGTCAAGGATGATTGGAGGGCATTGGTGGAAGCCTTTCTGAATCAGTATGTCACAGACTTGGAGATTGACTTGTCGCTCCGTGACTTGGAGAATACCAAACAGAAGCCGGAGGAGAGCTTCAAGGATTATGTAGATCGCTGGAGAAGCCAGCTCTTGAAAATGCAGACTCGGCCCTCGGAGAATGACTATATCAAGATGATCATTAAGGGCACCAAGCCCTCTATTTATAATAAGCTGAGGAGGATGACCTCTATGATTGGCAATTTTCGACAGTTGAGTGAGACTGTTATGGACATTGAGGAGGAAGAAGCTGAGAACAGAAAGTTCTATGGCCAGAATAAAAGGACTATTGGGGGGCCATCAGGGACCATGCCCGCTACTGGTGAGGTCACTGCCATAAAAAACAGGCGGTTTTCCAACCTTGGTAAGCCTCTTTCAAAGGTGTTTGAAAAGATGAAGATGCAAGGACTCCTAGAACCCTTAGAGCCTAAACCACTTCCAAACCATGTGCCACCCAACCTTGACCTAAGCCTATATTGTCACTTCCATCAGAGGAAAGGCCACGAAACTGACAACTGCACCCGCCTTAGGCATGAGATCCAAAACCTCATTGACGCCCATAAAATACCCGATCCAGAAAAAGAACAACACAATACACACAGAAACCCTCTACCCAACTACCACTCTGTTCCACCACCCACCTACATGATTAGCTCTGGCCTACCAGAAAGCCTTGTCCTCCAAACCATCGACCACCGAGCCTTATACATGGAGATATGGGGTGACATTAGTGAAGATGAAATGGAGCATGTGATGGATTCCCATAAAAATTTCTCGATCAGTAATAAAGAGAAGAATGAATAGAAAGAAGAACTGCTGCAGTCTTAGAATCTGATGCTCAAGAAACCGAGAAGACAAGGCTGCAGATGACGAAGACATTTATTTTGAATCCTGCATTTATTAGTCACAAAGACATTATTTTGCTTACTTGTTCGAACCTTTTTGATTTGCATTATAACATGCTTGACATCAACATATTTGATATTAATTCGACAAATACGTCTAATCTTCGTACATGTGAGAACCCCGAGGGAACTTCAATTGCAACTAAAAAAGGTGGAACATAATTGACAGAAGAGAATTATAGGCAAGCATGGGGGAGACTAAAGGCATTAATAGACGAAAGGCACCAAATAAGTACAATGAAGGCCTAACCTATCGGAATAGGGAATGCATCCATGCATACACATCATATACATGCAATTTGTGTTTTTGTGTTCTCAGGTTTCGAAGAAAAAAGGAAAAAGCGGCAAAGACGAGCGAATCAGTAATGGTTCAGAAATGGACCACCATCTCAACAAGTAACGGTTCAGAAATAGACCACAATCTCAACTCAGTAACGGTTCGGAAATGGACCACCATCTCAACAAGTAACGGTTCGGAAATGGACCACAATCTCAACTCAGTAACGGTTCGGAAATGGACCACCATCTCAACAAGTAACGGTTCGGAAATGGACCACAATCTCAACTCATTAACGGTTCGGAAATGGACCACCATCTCAGCAAGTAACGGTTCAGAAATGGACCACAATCTCAACTCAGTAATGGTTCAGAAATAGACCACCATCTCAACAAGTAACGGTTCGGAAATGGACCACAATCTCAACTCAGTAACCTGTTCGGAAATAGACCACCATCTCAGCAAGTAACGGTTCGGAAATGGACCACAATCTCAACTCAATAACGGTTCGGAAATGGACCACCATCTCAACAAGTAACGGTTCAGAAATGGATCACAATCTCAACTTAGTAATGGTTCAAAAATGAACCACCATCTCAGCAAGTAACGGTTCGGAAATGAGCCACCTCACATCAGTAACGGTTCGGAAATGAACCACCATCACATCAGTAACGGTTCAAAAATGAACCACCTCACATCAGTAACGGTTCAGAAATGAACCATCATCTCACATCAGTAACGGTTCGGAAATGAACCATCGTCTTACAACTACTCAGTTCGAAGCATCTCAAAGCAACAGGTAAGTTCGGCGGCAGCTGGCGAGCCAAGTAAGTAAAAATACATGCATGACTTTGATAGGATTGTCACTGTCACACACTGCACCAGTCCCATCAAAGTGGGGGCGACTGTAGACACTTGCATTTTTGCATGAAATCCCGATGATAAGCCTCGTTGGGAGGCACTACCCGATAAGTTGCGGAATTTTCGGGAAACGGACGTCGGAAGGGGAAAAAAGGTACGTCGTCAGATTTAATTCATATGTTCACTGCATGCACGTTCGTCCAGTGTTCGGAAACACGTTCGAACGGCGAACAGATTGCAGACGTTCGTGTAGCGTCTGGAAACGCGTTCGAACGACCATCGGTATTTCTGTTTCACTCTTAGCCTTAACCCAAAATTCACACGAGGCCCACCAAAGCCCAATCCAAATAATTAAAACACATTTCACAAATTAAATCCAATTAAATTAAATCAAATCCAATTAAAATCAAATCAAATCTCTCTTCCTAAATTAAACAAATCCCCATTCCTAAACTAAATAAATCAAATCCAATCACCTCCTAAAATAAATATATCCCCACCAAAATTACACAAGATCATTTCCTTTAATAAACTAATTAATCACCTCCCTTATTGGCATGATTTCATTCCTTACCTAGAAATCCTAGCTCACCATTATAAAAAGAGACCTAAACCAACCCTAATCCCTCCTTAGACACTCTCATCTTCTCTTCTTTCTCACTCAAACACATAACTACACACACATAGAACACCCTATTCCCCTTTAGAAATTCACTCCTCTCTCTAGCAAGGACATTGATGCTCAACACAAAGAAATTCCTCCTCTATTACCGTGAAACAGCACTCCTAAAACAGCCCTTTATTGCCATAAAAACAGTCCACCAAACACCATTGCACCACCGAAACCAGTAGACCTCTAAAACCCCCTCCATCACCGAAAACACAGCCCTGAAACAGCCCTCCAAAACTGTAAAAAACAATCCCTAATTTCCCCCAAACAGCCGCATAAAACACCCCCTAAAAAACCTCCAAAAATCACCCAAAAACCAGTCCCAAAATCACCCAAAAACCAGTCCCAAAATCACTCAAAAATAATAGCCAAAACCAAGACAAGATAGTCCCCGAAGATCACTGGAAAACAACAATAAAAACAGAGAAAACAGCGGTGAAAATAGCGAAACAACGAAGGAAAATAGTGGACCAGCGAACCAGGGAAGTAATAGAGCACTAACCCTTCTGGTGACGACGTAACACACTTCCGAGGAGCAACTTAAAAGGTAAGACCTGAGGGCACCCGGTTGGACTTGAAATATGTCCAACCGGGTGTGCGAGGTCCTATATCAAAGACGACCAAATTATTGGTCACATCTTTCTTTAAAGTTCATTTATCTATTTATCGCACATTTATTTCATAGTATTAGCTCTTTATCATTCCACATGTTTCTTTCTTTGTTTATGTGTTGTTATATGTATTATCATACTTCACGTCTATTTTCATGATTGCATTGTGTTAACACTTGAATGTTGCCTCTCGTGGTATATCGGATGGAAACCCAGATATAAATTCTGTAGCAGAATTCGAATGGACGGTAGTGCGGTCTGTACTTGGGATACAACTCCACGTACCGCTTGGGGAAACATTCCCGCATGTGTTTATTGTATTATGGATGCCACTTTCGCCATCCCGTTCGAACGCGTTCCCGAACGCTACTCGAACGCATACATTCTGCCTCATCCCCGTTCGAATGCGTTTCCGAATGCTACATGAACGCGGGCATTCTAGACAGGTTCCTTTATCATGTATTCATTATTTTTTTGTTTTTTTTGTTCCGCTATTCCTTTTCTACGTGTTGTTTCTTTATTCATTGGCTAACTAGGGTAAATTAAAGGTCCTCTATTCGAGGGAAATGCCTAAAGGCTACCTTTACCACGATGTTTCGCCGCGTCGGATGAAGTACATTCGATTGAATGAGAAATGTGTTCAATTGGGCATACAAGGTCCCACATTATTTATTTGTTTATTCGTGCATTGATAATCTAGTGCGCATGAGCTAACTAGGGTGGATTAAAGGTCCTCTATTCGAGGGAATGCCTAAAGGCTACCTTTACCATGATATTTTGTCGTGCCTTTTTATTATTCCGTTATTTACTTTCCGTATATTATTTCTTTGTTTATTCACGCATTGTAACCTAGTGCGCATGGGCTAATCATGTCGGATTAAAGGTCCTCCATTTGAGGGATAAAAGCCTAAAGGCTACCTTTGCCACGATATTTTGCCGCGCCGGACGAAGTACACCCGATTGAACATGAAATACGTTCAATCGGGCGTACGAGGTCCTATATTATGCATTTGTTTATTCACGTATGTGTCTGCGTCGTTTCAGGTACCATTTTGGTAGTCTCGTTCGACGAATTTCCGAACGCTACACGAACGTATGCATTCTTTCTCAGTCCGTTCGAACGCGTTTACGAACGCCACTCGAACGCGCATGTATTCTGTTTTATCATGCATCAGGCCTTGTCCCGTTCGAACGTGTTTTCGGACGCTATACGAACGCGAACATTCTGTTTATTGTTCGAACGTGTTTCAAACGCTACACGAACGCACATACAGTGCAAATACTTCTTTTCGTCACATTTCATGCATGTCCGTTTTTTGGTCATTTCTTTTGCACTACATGATTAATCATATCATTTCATTATTTACACTTAGACAATTATCATCTATTTATATTTCTGCATTTATCTACTTAACGTGTTCATGAGATTGTGTGCTTGCCTTTATTTCACTTACTTCTATGCATGCAAACTTAGATATAGGATATTCTTGCATATGTATATTGTGTAGACCTGGTTATATTATTGTGCGAATCCGTTCATTACAAGTGGCATAAGTAATGGACCATTCCGAACCCAATGGTTTGAGGTCTTCCCTTGCGAGGGGTGAGTGCGGCCTTAAATCATTTCCCAGTTCACTCTGGGTGGCGACTCCATTTTATTTCTCCGGTTTAGTCCCCCACGGGCTACTCCGTACTCCCGACCAGGCCGCGAGCCCGGGACAGCGTCCCCGATTTCTGTGTCCTACACATATATTATCAGGCCTTTGTCTAATATATACATATCACTAAACCACATTTAGTTTCAATCTAATCGTAATCAGATCGAATACGTAAATAAAAACAAGAGGTGCAACCATAAATAAATAATATTATGGAAAAAGGAATTGATCGTATTCATGAATCAGACATAAATACGATGCGGATTGGCGCTCTGAGCACCAACCCCAACAAGTTTGTCCCATACTCTTTAAGTCTATGAGTCCTTGGCTTGGAGATTATTTCGACGAGTATGTCGTCTAGGGTCGGCGTAGGCGTACTTGAGCATTGATGTCGTTTGGACCCGTCAAAGGTCATACCATGTTGATGGAGCCAAATAAACATAAGGGATAATCCTCAGTCGACTAGACATGGACTTTGATTTTGCTTGGACCTGTCAAAGGTCATATTATGTTAATGGAACAAAACAAATACCTGAGATGATCCTCAGTCGACCAGACATGATGATGATCTGGGAGACTGTCACGAGCTATGGGGAATATTACCATCGACTAGATTAGATGAAGGTCCAAGATCACATCTAGTTGACCCGACCTATTGTGGGTCCGGGGAGTCTTTTATGTTGTCTGGATCAGATGAAGGTCCAAGTCTTGATTTTGACTCGACGTGAGCCAAATATATATCAACGATGATCCTCAATCGACCAATCCTGGATGATGATGTTGCTCGGTCCTGGGATAATCCTTGGCCAACCCGACCTGGGTATTGATGTTGTTTGGACCTTTTAGGTCACATTTAAAGAAAACAAATAAATATTAGGGACGATCATCGGTCGACCCGACCTGGGTGTTGATGTAGCTTGGACCCGGGATGATCCTCGGTTGATCTAACATGAGTGGTGATGTAGCTTGAACCTATAAAGAGCAATATCATGTTTAAAGGAAACAAATAAATATTAGGGATTGTCCTCAGTCGACCAGACAAAAGGCTACGACAATCTCAAGTCGACTAAACCAGCCAAGGGTCGGGGGAGTCTTCAATTTCGTTCGAACCATATGAAGGTCCGGGTCTTGAATTTGACTCGACATTAGCCATTGGGGAATGTTCCCGTCGACTGGACTAGACGAAGGCTAAGAAAATCTTCAGTCGACCAAACCAACTAAGGGTCGGGGGAGTCTTTTATGTCGTCTAGACCAGATGAAGGTCCAGGTCTTGATCTGGACTCAATATGAGTCATTGGGGAATGTTCACATTGACTGGACCAGATGAAGGACATGATAATCTCTAGTCGGCCAAACCAGCTAAGGGTCGAGGGAGTCTTTAATATCGTCTGGATTAGATGAAGGTCTATGTCTTGAACTCGACTCGACATGAGCCATTGTGGAATGTTCCTGTCGACTTGACCAGATGAAGGCTAGGATAATCTCCAGTCGATCAAACCAACTAAGGGTCATGGGAGTCTTCAATATCGTATGGACCAGATGAAGGTCCAGGTCTTGAACTCGACTTGACATGAGTCATGTGAGGAATGTTCTCGTCGACTGGACCAGATGAAGGCCATGATAATCTCCAATCGACCAAACCAGCTAAGGATCAGGGGAGTCTTCAATGTCTTTTGGATAAGATGAAGGTCCAAGTCTTGAACTCGACTCGATATGAGCCATTGTGGAATATTCCCATCGACTGGACCATATAAAGGCCAGAATAATCTCCAGTTGACCAAACCAACTAAGGGTCGAGGGAGTCTTCAATGTAGTCTGGACCAGATGAAGGTCCAGGTCTTGAACTCGACTCGACATGAGTCATGTAGGGAATGTTCTCATCGACTGGACCAGATGAATGCTAGAATACCTCCATTCTACTGATCAGTGAAAGAGTATTGGACTAGTTCACATTGTCGTGTTGAATGGGAACATCTCAAATGACTTTGCATAAATGCATGTGATCGCGAACATTATTAGTAAGCAAATATTTATACATGTCGTCTAGAGAGAACATTGGCAGAGACATGTGGTGGCTCTCGAGGGTAGTCTTCTAAGCCGAGGAAAGGTCCCTTTATAACTTACATATATCGTATGAGGAATATGAGAGTTCCTGATCTTTGAGGAGGGCTATTCTCTTCCAAGTTATCATAGTTCATTCCTTTCAGATTGTCCTCAGTCCACTAGACCTGATGAATGTGCATGATAGTCCTCACTCCACTGGACCTGATGAAGGTCCGAGGGAGTCTTCACTCTGCTAGACCTGATGAAGGTCAAGAGAATCTTCGGTCAACTGGACCTCATGAAGGTCCTCACTGGACCTGATAAAGGTCCAAATGAGTCTTCACTCTACTAGACCTAATGAAGGTCCATGAGATTATGGCCGACTATACCTGATTAAGGTTCATGAGGGTCCTCACTCCACTATACTTGATGAAGGTACATAAGACTTCGTTCGAATGTACCTGATGAAGGTCCAAGATTGTCTTCGGTCAATTGGACCTGATGACGGTTCATGATGATCTTCGATCGACTGGACTTAATGAAGGTCCACGTGGTTCTTCACTCTACCCGACTTGATGAAGGTTAGGTGACTCAGTCGACTGGACCTGATGGAGGTCCAAGAGACTTCGGTCGATTGGACCTGATGGAGGTCCTCGATATTCTTCACTCTATCTGACATGATGAAGATCAAGGGGCTTTGGTATTTCAGGCGACTAGACCTTTTAAACGTAGGATGATAAAATTCCATCTAAATGACGTTGTTTTCACTTTATGACATATTGGTGTTATGAATAAATCTATTATAAAAACATGATATATTTATAGTAAAACATTCATTTTTTCCAAAATTTCTTTTAAATATATGATTATAGAAATTTGTTGCGTTTTCTATTACTACACTATGAAACAAATCTGTCTCGTTCGGAAGATTGAGTAGTGATTATGTTATCTGAATACACATGTGACATCAAATTTATTTATTTTTATTTTTATTTTTTTTGGAATTGTTGGAAATTGTGCTACCAAATCATTCCTTTCGGATTTAAACGGAGCAGGTAAAAACCTGGTTGTTCAGATTCTCACAAGAAACGTACTCCCTAGATTTGAACTCATGATCTCAAGGTTAGATCCTGAACCATACACCATCAAATCACACTCATAAGAGACTAATTTATCAAGAATTAATGATGGACATATAACAAATAATCACTGATAAACAACTAGTGACATAATTCTTGATAGATAAATAGTTACATCCAGAAATAAAAATAAAAATAAAAATACTAGGCCAAACGCACCGTTTTATATTAAAACATTTGTTTGCTCTGCTTCTTTTGTTCAATTAGTACTTGCAGCCTTCTTGTTTACATGTGGCTTGCTTCAATCCAAATGCTACTTTAGAAAGATTCAAAGACCATAAAATCTACTGGGCCGAGCCTTGGATTGATGTGAAGAGTACATTAGCTTTGGAGATGCACTTGAAAAGCTGTCCATTGTTTGGGGCAGCCATAGGCTCGGATCCGAGCCGGGCTTTATAATTTTGGCCCGGGTCCGGTAAAAAAAAAAGTATATATATATATATATATATATATATATTATATATATATATATATATATATATTTGAATATATTTGTAATATTTTTATTTATTTGTAGTATTTAATTTTGAATTATCTTTGCATATAGTGTGAATGTATTTTGTATTTGTATGTTTTATGTTTATTGTAAATCTTTTTATATTTATTGCTGGAATTATCATGTTTAAAATTTAAACACGTGTGAAATGTCAAATCAATTTTATATGCTAAAATTTCTAAGCATTAACGTGAAATCATGTGCATAAAATACGAAAATAAGGATATAGAATATGAAAATGAACTCTTTTACTTGTTTGTTGCCATAATTTTCATATTTAATGCCTAAATTTTATGTTAATGTTTTAAAATTTCAGTTTGGGCAGTATTTACAAGTTTGTTGTTCAAATATTCATATTTAATGTCCAAATTTAATGTTTATTGCCCAAAATTTCATTTTTGAAATTTAGACACACGTTAAATGTCAATTTAGTTTCATATGTGCAAAAGTTTAAGCATTAATATGAAATTTTATGCATTAAATATACAAACAAAAGTATGAACATATAATTGGGCTATTTTTCATGTTTGTCGCCCTAATTATCACGTTTAATGCCAAATATTCAAGTTAATATTAAAATAATTCATGCTGGGCAACAATTGTATGTTTGTAGCCTTTTTTTTTTTCCATATTTAATGCACAAGAATCATGTTTGTTGCCAACATTTTCATGTTTAAAATTTAGATAAGGATAAAATATTAAATCAATCACATGCTGAAAATTATTAGCATTAACATGAAATTTTTAGCATTACACATGCAAAGATTGGCATTAAACACGAACTGTTCTCGTTTGCATCTATTATAATCAAATTTTCATGTTGAATACACAAATTTAAATTACCGTTATAAAATTTTA
This sequence comes from Zanthoxylum bungeanum, assembly GCA_019454045.1. NCBI lineage: Eukaryota > Viridiplantae > Streptophyta > Magnoliopsida > Sapindales > Rutaceae > Zanthoxylum > Zanthoxylum bungeanum. The sequence goes on along the minus strand of SKCR01053331.1, from coordinate 26,808 downwards.
AGTTGGCGAATATTTACATATTTGGTTGTGTAGCCCGTTATATCAGTTAAGAAAATTAATGCTTAACCATATAGGTGGAATAACAGAATTACAATAACATAAAATAATAGCCAGGTACTGACAATATAATTAGTCAGAAGGGAACTAAATGATTGGCTGGTCAAAATCCTTTTTTAAAGTCTCAGTTCGCGTTAGATGATCGGCCATCATGCAAATTATCTAAAGATTAAAAAAATTTATTACTGCTCACGCATTGAACCTTATTTAAATCACATACCTCATCATCGGTAGCTTCGCCCCGGTAATATTGACAACATCCACATATTTAGCAATTTTGATTTCATGACATTTCTTGACATCATCCTCCATTAAGAACTTAAAAAACCAAATAGACCAATGTTTGAGCTAATAGTGTTGACATCTTTGACAATATTAAGATATGAAGGGTTGATATAGGATATAATATCGTTTTCATCACAAAGAGGCTAAATAAAATTTGATACTCTTTGTTGACGGCTGATTTCGGTCTCAGGGTAATATGTGAATATTACTCCAGAACAATCATCCATCAATAGTGAATTTGTTTGGTTATGGGGGGAACCAAAAGCAAATTTAGCAAAAGACAGATAAATACACCAATCAACAAGGAGATTTAACGTGGTTCGGCGGATCAGATCCCACCTACGTCCACGGGCACAAAACGAATGATACTTTTATTACTGAGATATGCTTCTCTGATATCTCTTGTGTGTTACAAGTCTGATGATAATGATATTGATCCCCTTACTTACACTTTCCCCTTCTATTTATAATAGTGAAGAAATCAAATTTCTTTTCCCATAAGAATTCCTATTCGAAACTACATTCACTTCCCATATCCTATTAGGACACTGACTCATTCACTTCCCATATCCTATTAGGACACTGACTCATTAACCTTTCCTTATGAAAGTAGGATAACTTATCTTCTTATCCGTAAAAATAGGATGTCTTATCTTCTGGAGCATATCTCGCCATGTTCTCGGTCTTCATGAGGTCGGTCACAATGGTCTTTTGAATTGAGAATGCTGTTGTCGATATGATAATGCCCGGTCATCCGATCTTAAGTGGTCGGGTTAGCGATTTTAAGTGCTCGGCCCCCAACTCATGTGGTCGGGTCGGTATTAATGATCTCGATCAACAAGGGAGTTTCCCCTTTTTACCCCTGCCGTATTGCTTAAATATCATAGGACCTGAAAATACCACCAACATATGTCCCCTAGTTCTCGTTCCAACAAATGTACGAGTTGGTGCCGGGAACTATACAAAAGAGTGGTAGGGCTGATGAACTGGTGGCCGATCTTCGAAGGAGAAAATTCGTCGGCCTACACTTATCTCATCCTCGGTCTGACTCAGGTGTTCGGCCTGTCTTTCTTTCTACCGACGCGAAATTCCTTTATTGCCATTCTGTATACCGTCCCTCGAGACGGGCAACCGTCACATCCTCTTAAATGCCCATCGGATCACTTCTAGGGTTTAACGGGAGCCTGCCACTTGTCAACCATCCGTCGTTCTCCCGCCAAAAAGCAAAACAATCTGACCGCTATTTCCAATTCAAAAGACGCCCAATCTCAGCCGTCCATCCAATTCTGAAAGATCATTTAAAAAACGACACGTGGTGTATATCTGACGCTTTCGTTCAATCCAACGGCCACAAATGCACCGAACAGACTCTAACAAAACGGAGTAAACACAGTTTGCCTTCTTTCACGAACTCTTCGATCTTTCCCAACCGCGAGAACTCTTCTCTTTCAGCTGTGACCAGTGAACTCAAAGAACAACTAAATCGTACCGAGCAATCTCCAATCCCTCCGAAAGAAACAAGTAAGTCTTCTGAACGACCTCTCTGTTTTGCTTTTCATGAGCTGCGAATCCTGCTCTTTTTTTTTGTGTTTTGGCTTTGTGTTGCTAGAGAGAGATTTATGGCTTGATTGATGTTGTTAGGGCATTTAGAACCCACAAGCTTAACTTCAGAAATTAGCTATAGACTGACCTCCCCTATTTTTCTTTTATTTCTCGGATGTCAGGATGTCTGACACCAGGTCTTCCTCTGCAAACCCTGCTAAACCTCCGACCCCCCTGTTGAAGAGCTCTCCTCGATCTCGGGGGCACCAAGCATAGAGGACCTCGATACTACCCCCACCCCTTCTGAAACTGAACAAGATACTTACCATCAGAGAATACCTCGGAAGGACCCAGAGCCCGGTGATTTTGACTACTCGGCTTTGGACATGGACCGTCATTCCAAGATAACTGAAGAAGACCTAGCACTGCTCCGGCAGCGATATGACATTCCGATAGATATCGCTCTTGAAGTCCCCGGGCCAATGGATCGTGCTAGTAAACCCGATGAGGGTTCGGTGGCTCTTCTCCCGGCTTTCTTTGAGTGTGGACTCCGGGTGCCAATTCAACGATATTTCGCCTGGATGCTGGCCGAGATGGAGATCGCCCCTTGCCAATTAAGCCTGAACAGCTGGAGGATTTTGGCCGGGCTATATGTGATTTGGAGTCGGGCGGGGCTAGGCGAACCCTGCCTCAAAGAAGCGAAGAGGTTTTATCGACTGAAGGCCAACCCAAGAACGCACCATGGTTGGTACTACCTTTCTGCCTATGCTGACTCGTCAAACATCGTCGGCAAACTCCCCGACTCCAACAAAAACTTCAAAGATTTATGGTTCTGGGCCACAGGAGATTGAGGACGGGTCCTGAGATCATACGAAGAGGAGGTTTCCGTCCCGGATATCTTTAGAGCGGGAGGTTAGGAATCTAACCCTTAGTATTCCTGCTTTTGACTTTACGATAAGTTTCTAACTTATTTGACTCTTCCCAGTTTGTTGGAGGGATGCTCCCAAGGTCTCCCACCAGGTCCGGGCGTGGGTACGCTGGGCTCGGTGATATGCCGATCATTGGAAGCAATTGGTTAACGATGTGGCCTTTGTCGAGTCGGGCCTGATTCGGACTGCTCCTCTGAAGGTCCTGGGGTGGATAGGTAGATTCTTACTAACCCTCTGGCCAATCCCCTTGTTTGCTTAGCATGATGATGATTTGAATTTACTCAAATTCTGGACTGACCACTTATTTTGCCTTTGTTTTTGCAGGAAAGTCGAAGATGCCAAAAATTTCTTGATCAATTGGCTAGTGTGACAAAGAAAACCGGTCATACTGGGGCCGGGTCCTCCCAGAAACGGCCAGCAACTGCCGAGGCCAAAAAGGCGACTGAAGAGGCAGCCCTGTCAGCTACCCAAAGTTTGTCTCCCCAATCCAAGGTATCGCCAACAGTCTCCACCCGTCCTGCCAGCCCATCAAAACCTACCAGAAAAAGGAGGCGTCCGTTCGGGGCGGAGGAAGCCGAGCTGACTCGGGAGGTGGAGGAGGAACGGGTCCAGAGCAAGAGGCAGCCCATTCGGAAGGAGAAGAAAATGCCGGATGGTTCCTCCAAAAAGGGGAAATGTGCCGTTATTCTCGGTTCAGAGGACCTCGGTAGACATAGGGAGGCCACTTCTCACCTGGTGCCGGCATTCAATGAACTGGCCGAAACGGTCCCTCCGGTGAAGATTCCAAGATACGAAGATCTTTCCCCCGAAGATGTGGTTACGGGGCTGTGCTCCCAGATGGCCAAGGTAGCCACATTTCCCTTATTCCTATTGTGAGTTCATAACTTAGTTTGATTTCTGATTTTATGTTTCTTCTCGGAAGACGACCTACTTGGCGGCCAAGAACAAGGATCTCCTCCTGAGCCTTTTATCCGAGGGTGGCCAAGCCCAGAGGCTCCAGAACCGACTTACTGAAATAGAGGCCGAGCTGGCCCGTAAAGAAAAAATAAAAAAATCTGGAGCTGGCTGCCGTTGAGGCCCATACCATAAATAAAGCTTTCAGGGCCGCCGCCTCTCTAAAGAGGAAAAATGCTGATGCTGGCAAGAAGGACTTAGAGGCTGCCCAGGCCGACAACAAGATCCTACATGTGGAAGTGAGCAGCGTTGAGTCCAAGCTGAGGGCCAAAGATGAAGAGCTGGTACGGGCCCAGAACGAGCTTATGAGAAAAGAAGCTGAGCTGGAGGCCGAGAGAGACGCAATCCGTCTTGAGGGGGTCGTGGATTGCGCTGAGATTATTTCAATGGTGTTGCCCGAACTGGATATGGGGCCTATCCATGCGGCCATTCGCTTTTGCAAAGGGGACATCTCAGAAGAGGAGTTTAAAAAATGGCTACCCATTCTCCCAAAGAGATGATGGATCCCGATCCCATTTCGATCGCCCCGGCTCCTGAAGAAGACCGACCTGAGGCTTCTGACCTTGAAGAGAATCGACCTGAGGCTCCTACTCCGGCCCCTGAAGCCATAATTGTCGGAACCTCTCAGGCCGTCAATGTGGAAGCCACCGTCATTCCTTCCGAGGTCGAGCCAATCCATCTGCTACCCGAGCCTATCGAGGAAGAACCAACTGCCCCTACGCGGGCTGATTTGTAAGGGGTAACCCGAACGGGGCCTCGTGTAATTCTGAACAAACTTTATTCCCCTTGTAATAACTCTTTCACGATCATATTTATGTGAATATTTTAATATATTTATATTCCACTTTTCTTTTTGGTCCTTCATAGCTTGCTCTGATTGCTCTCCCAAGAACGACCACTCGAGGCCCGACTCCGAGCTAGGAGAAACATTTGGCTCACTGGGGGAATGTTACGTCCCCAGTCCGAAAAGACAGACTCGGTGGGACGTAACCCGACCCCGAGCTGAGAGAAACACTTGGCTCTGGGGGAATGTTACGTCCCCAGACCAAAAAGCTGACTCGGTGGGACATAACCTGATCCCGAGCTGAATAACCGAGTGGCCTCGGAGGAACGAATCCAGCCCCGAGCCGACTAATCATTGGGACTTATTCAGAAGGGAAATGAATCAACCTTTGAAGCCCTATCGGATTTGGCATGGCGTCCCCTTGCCAGACCAGCGAAAAACAAAAACAAAACTTTTATAAAATAAAATAAAAAAACGGGGGTGACTTATCACTTATCCCAAAGCAACAGCACGGATGCCTCAAAACAGCGTCCCGTCCGTGGTCTCCAAAACATAATTCTGAATCTTTCAATTCAGAGTCCCGGTGAACCAGAATTTGGATAAAAGAGCATTTAGAATGGTAAGGGCACATCCTCTATACTTCAGGTCGCCATGGAGCCTGTGTATTGTTTGAGGGCTCCTCCTTACAACGCTGGAGCAAGCATACCCTACGAGGGCACAATCCCTCCCCGTGCTATACTTCTCACGGATCCGAACGATCAAAATATGGATCAAAGATTGTCCGAAATATTAAGGGCATGTTCCTCCTTATGTTCGGTAACACTGGAGTAAACAATCGCTACGAGGGCATGATCCATCCTCGTGCTATGCTCTCACAGATCCGAATGATCAAAGAAATAGGTAGGGATCAAAGAGTGTCCGAAGCATTAAGGGAATGCTCCTCCTTATGCTCGGTAACACTGTAGCAAGCAAACACCACGAGGGTATCATCCCTCCTCGTGATATGCATCTCACGGATCCAAATGACCAAGTAGGGATCAAAGACTGTTCGAAACATTAAGGGCATGTTCCTCCTTATGTTCGGTAACACTGGAGTAAGCAAACGCCACGAGGGTATAATCTCTCCTCGTGCTATACTTCTCACGGATTCGAATGACCAAATAGGTAGGGATCAAAGAGTGTCCGAAACATTAAGGGCATGTTCCTCCTTATGCTCGGTAACACTGGAGCAAGCAAACGCCACGAGGGTATAATCCATCCTCGTGCTATGCTTCTCACGGATCCGAATGACCAAATAGGTAGGGATCAAAGAGTGTCCGAAACATTAAGGGCATGTTCCTCCTTATACTCGGTAACACTAGAGCAAGCAAACGCCACGAGGGTATAATCCCTCCTCGTGCTATGCTTCTCACGGATCTGAATGACCAAATAGGTAAGGATCAAAGAGTGTTCGAAACATTAAGGGCATGTTCCTCTTTATGCTCGGTAACACTGGAGCAAGCAAACGCTACGAAGTCATAATCCCTCCTCGTGCTATGCTTCTCACGGATCCGTGGGTCAGACAAAACGTACGGGAACATTTTCCCTGTAGCTGTATTTCCCAAACCGGGCAGGCCGGCCATCGGGGGCACTCCTTCCCCGTGATTATCACCTGTTGGCAGTGTGCTCTCTGCCTGGCCGTCATAACTTCTTGGTCAATATAATTATTCACGTACCCATTCCGCGCAAGGTCTTCCATTTGCTCTCGCAAGTCTTTGCATCCATTCGTCGTATGTCCCCTCAAATTATGATGCATGCAATATGATTTATTATTCCTCATGTCTGGCGGGAATCTACTGAGGTCAGGTTCTATCAAGAGACATTTTCCCTGGATTTCCATGACGATTTGCCCCAGTGGTTTATTCAGAGGAATATATGCCTCTTCCCCGGCCACATGGTTCACCTGGGTCGAGATTCTTTTTTCCTGGTCATCCCGAGGTACCGGTTTGAATTCCCTTCGACTAGGGGGAAGTTTTTTGAACTCTTTGTCTGGCCTGCGAGGAGCTTCTGCCCTCATCGTCCTTTCTCTGATAGTCGTCCCCCTCCGGGTAATTCTCTCCTCATCTTCCAGCAAAACAAACTTCCGGGCTGTTTCTAGAGCGATGGCATAATCCGGTGTACCCTGGATCCTCAAGTGGGTCCACAACTTTCTGATCATTAAGGCTCCCTTCAAACTTTCCAAGTCCTCGAGCGACTCATATCCCCCGACCTCGAGCACCATGCTATGGTACCGCTCAATGAAAGCCTTCAGGGGTTCATCGTCCCCCTGTTTCATGAGCCTCAATTCCCCAATGGTCTTCTTTGGGACGCAAGCCCCTTTGAAGTGCCGAAAAAATGACTTCCTGAGTTGCGCGAAGCTTCCGATGCTCCCTGGGGCTAGACTTCTTAACCATAGAATGGCAGACCCCCCAAGGTTAGGGGGAATACTTTGCAAACGACATCCACTACTACTTCTTGGACCTCCATCAACAGGACAAAACTCTCAATATGAGATTTTGGATCAGTGTGGCCTTTGTAGGGCGTCATGGACGACATGTTGAATCGTCTTGGGAATTTTTCCGACCTTATTTCTTATGTGAAGAGAGATTTAACCTCGCCGTCCCGAGCATCTCCCGTGTCTGTTTTGAGGTTCGCTCCCCACTTGGCCATTTCTTTTCTTAACCAAGATTTTATACTGCTATTTGTGTTACCGTGTCGCCTCCTGCGGCCTTCTTTGCGTCTGTCACCCCAGGTGCGGCGTTCCTCATGGCTTGAGATTTCCCGTCCGGTTTCACTATCCTTCATATCTCCCATTTTGGTGTTGTGGGGGCCCTCATAGGAAGAATCTGGTGACTGTCTACCCTTTTCTTTTGTTGGTTTCTGATTAGGTCCAAAAATGAAATCAAGCAAGAAAAACGCATGTGAATACACAAATGAGAATGGCAGAAACATACTCACAATGATCGATTCTTGCAACGCGATGAACACAAGCCATTTCAGCCCTCCTTAAAGCTCGGTAGTGGCTTCTCCTTGCAGTGGACTGCTCGGTTTTTGGTCTCTTTGGCTCCTCCAAGATTCGGCCATTGATGACCTCCATTGAAGCTTCAAGCTTCAAGCTTTCAAAGATGATTCCATGCTCATGTGTTCACTGCCCTATCACCTTAGGAAGACTCAAGTTTGTGCTAGCACTCAAGAAACTTGCCACAAATTTCTTTAGCTTCCCCTTCATCACTCGGTCAAACCAGAAACAAAGAGGAGAAGAGGCGTGAGAGAGAAGAAGGTTTTGGCTCTAAAAGGAGTAAAAACCGAGAGAGGTGAGAGAAATAAAAATTGTAAAAAGGTTTTTATAATTTCCAAAATTAATAAACCATTTACCATTTTTAATTCCAAAAAGTCAAGCATTAAATGCTTGTCAATCAATACACATCAACTCACACATCAATCAATTGTCAACTTGTCACATCACTCAAAGTGACATGTGATTTGACGCTTGATGTGACTAATGATTGACGCTTGATTTGACTTGCGTGCCGCACTCGAATTCGAAATGCGAATGAGCTCGCAAACAATCCTGGGCTCGGGTTCGCTAATTCCAAATTAACGAATTTTCCGTTGCGACGCAATTAAATGATTACGCCTAGTGAAATCACTATTCACGTCGCTAACGAATTAATTCTAAATTAACTCGTTCACCCGAATTAAAATCTAATTTCAATTCCGCGTCGAAATCCAATTCGCATAATATATCGAATATATTATTTTATCGATTAATTCCAAATTAATCGTTCTCTCTCTAATTGATATTTTATCCCAGATAAAATATCTCCGTAATTAATCCCAGATTAATTTTCTCTCTCTTCTAATTAATCCCAGATTAATTAAAGTGCGAGTCATACGTCATCGGTGAATCTTCGGGAAGCGACCATGAGATCCCCGGATATGTTGGCAGTAAATTTGGTCGTCGAACTATCCGAACACGTAAGTACCTAGTACTACGTTTGTACCGATTTACAAGACAAGGTTGGCTTCTAGCAAAGCGCCATGCCTACCCAATTCTCCAGAAACATGCTTACAGGAATAAACGATCTATATCAAGCGTAGTATACCGTAGTATTGTGTATGTCGATCCAGTATCGGATGTCCACGTGCTAGGTCTGGGGCTGGAATTGTGTCTGCCCCGTACGAAGCACATATCAGATGTCTGGCAACTAGTCTCTATTATCGGATATACATGACCTAGTCATAATATCCCGATAGCTCGAGCATTTAAGAGAACAAGTTCTGTATCCTACGTGACCATCATCTCCATATGACTGGAGTGATACTTTCGTCTTAACATCACACCCAATACACTACGATTCTCAATATACCCAGCATTGGCGTACACAGAACCTGTTAAAGTCCTGGACGACCGCAACCAAAGTATATTGATTGTCGCAAGTATTAGCGGTGCAAGTCTCAGGTTAAGACCAAATACACCTACCCTGATTGCAGACTCCCATAGACACATAATCATACTACCAATGGGATTCCGCAGGGGTCTATCCAGAGCGAAGCTGTTTCCCGTACCATCGGTAAAACACAACCTCCTATTACACTTGCGTGCGTATCCTATACCCAAATATATGAGAACTATGCCGTCGTGCCCTCACAACGCGCACAAGTGTAATACTAGTGTTTTACGTATTTATCGATGTCCAATCTCGATAATACTCTGACTAGGGATATTTAATGATTTATCCTTCGTGGACTGATACTGTCTCATATCATTCTCAATCCAGGAACAAATCACAGGGACCTCCTATCATTTATATATCTTGGTGATCTAATCACAAATGATAAGAGTGCAATCTCATTTGTCACATAGTTAATTTGTACAACAACACCGTGATCTGTACAAATATTGACGCTATGGGTCATAATTGTCCAACATCTTCTTCCCACGTATCCTCCGTTTGTAAATATTTTTCTACTACTACGGACCTCATCCCGTAGGGACCCTTCCTCCTCGGTTCATCGTCATCACTCACATCTGCGACCCTTTTTCCTTCCGCTTTTTCGCCTCTCCTCCGACTGGCTCCGGCTTCAAGTCTCTCATTATTCGTCTCTTCCATCCTCTCCAATCTGTTCATCATGGATTTCAACAGGATTTGATTTTCCTCCCTATCTTTCCTCATGTTTTCCTCTATTTTCTCCATCCATTCTGCTGTTGAACTCCCCGATGACCGGTGATTTCCATCTTCTGCCATCGTCTTAATATATGAGCTGCTTTTTGTTGGAGTTCCCCACAGACGGCTCCACTGTTGACGACTGATTTCGATCTTATGGCAATATAGGAATATTACCCCCAGAACAACCCTCCCTCAATAGTGAATTTGTTTGGTTATGGGGGGAACCAAAAGCAAATTTAGCAAAAGACAGATAAATACACCAATCAACAAGGAGATTTAACGTGGTTCGGCGGATCAGATCCCACCTACGTCCACGGGCACAAAATGAATGATACTTTTATTACTGAGATATGCTTCTCTGATATCTCTTGTGTTGACAAGTCTGATGATAATGATATTGATCCCCTTACTTACACTTTCCCCTTCTATTTATAATAGTGACGAAATCAGATTTCTTTTCCATAAGAATTCATAGTCGAAACTATATTCACTTCCCATATCCTATTAGGACACTGACTCATTCACTTCCCATATCCTATTAGGACACTGACTCATTAACCTTTCACTATGAAAGTAGGATAACTTATCTTCTTATCCGTAAAAATATGATGTCTTATCTTCTGGAGCATATCTCGCCATGTTCTCGGTCTTCATGAGGTCGGTCACAATGATCTTTTGAACTGAGAATGCTGCTGTCGATATGATAATGCCCGGTCATCCGATCTTAAGTGGTCGGGTTAGCGATTTTAAGTGCTCGGCCCCCAACTCATGTGGTCGGGTCGGTATTAATGATCTCGATCAACAAGGGAGTTTCCCCTTTTTACCCTTACCGTATTGCTTAAATATCATAGGACCTGAAAATACCACCAACACTCTTCATCAACAGTAGTAATGTTGCTTAGCTTATTCCCTAGAGCAGCAACTGAGATGCCATTTTCTATTGATGCAGTACTTGTCTCACACCTCTGCAGTATTGACATCATCGCCATTCAAATCAACACACGTATCTCCATCTAAAATACCCATCCCATGATCACAAAACTTAGGTTTCGTTTAGTGGTGTATTTCGCTAATGTTAAAACGCTAGCGTTAACGCTCATAAAACCATAATCTCATAACATTAGATTATTTTTGGCGCTATCTTATACTCTAGCGTTTATTTGATAGCTTATAAGATAATTTATACTTTCCGTCCAATACTCTTTACCAAACGCACTTAATGAAAAAAATAAACGTTCTCGAAATTAGCAAAATTGATTTATATAACTTTGTTGCCTCCCGAGCTAACACATGATATCGAGAAAATAACCCAGAAAAATCAGGAAGAAGGGTCCATATCCCCCAAATGGGGTCTCGGGCAGTGGCCCCTTGGCAGATTCAAGAGGATTGAAATCAATACCTCAATATATATTTGACCACTAACAAATTTGACTTGTGCATCTAATTTTGGATGTTTATGTAAACTAAACTTAAAATGTTTGAGATTATAACTCGTTTTACATTCACCTTTATCCGTGTTATTTACATTATAATCTAATTGTGTTATTCATTTTAGTATGTTAATCATACGCCCCAAGTGGTATGACTTTGTAACAATAACTTAAGATTTGGTTGATAGGTACTGGTTTTGAGTTCAGGATGTGCATTTCTTATAAGAACATAAGACAGCCGATAATTTTACCTGCTTCGCTTAATCTCGGATCGGATGATTTGAGGCGGGATTTCCAATATTTCAAAAAAAAAAATATTCTTCATAACTTCTTATAACTTTCGCTTAATCATCTATTTTATTTATACACTTGGGTCTTTTTATATGTAGTTAATAGAATTCTAGTCGAAGATTTTTGCACATCATACATCCTTTTTTTTTTTGACAAGATAAAAAAGTTATATTTTTTCATTAAATGTGATTATTTATACTGATCTTTTGATACCATGATAATTTATTCGAAATCATTATTTCATTAAATTTGATAAAATTGAAGTCACTTTTTTTATGATACTCTATCCATCTCTTTTTATCATCTTAATGAATACATAGAAAAATACATCCAACTCGTTTATCAAAATAATGAAATGTCAAGTGAATGTTAATTAGGACATTTTACACAACTCTTAATTTTTTATGATAAAGTTAAGCCATCTTTTGACATTAAGTTGAGGAAATAACAATAAATTAAAGAAAGAATTCAAGATTTTAGTACAACTTTTCCCCTATAATATGAACTCAATGCACCGAAAGCCTTTTCAATTATGAATAAAATTATGATCCACTTTAATTATCTTTCTTGCAGACATTGTGAGTCATCATGTTTAAAGCTGTCTGTGCACTTTAGAAGGAGCCCAACCTATCAAGAATCGCAGTCACACAAAGAAAATAGAAAATAAATATTTATTTTCATCTAATTAAAAGGCCAGGACTATATAATAGCTATTACTAAAATTCAAATTTTTTGTAAGAATTATACCTTCGGGAATGTTTAGATTGTAATGTTTGTACTTAAATTTTGAAGTATAATAACTGAAAGTTTTTATTACACCCAATGATATTACTAGCTTCAGATTATCACTAATTCACTCTATTTTAAATATATATTGTTATTAAAACACGCATGTCTAAATTCTTGAGATTAACAGCCAGTGATTTTATCACAGAACGGCTATGAATTAAAAATTATAATAATATCATGTTCTCAATCACCTCATAGAATTGTGTTTTGGTAGTTTCTCAAATTCGAGCTCTCTTAACAATGGTAGACGACTTCCCCCAATTGGAGAATAAACATTGTCAAAAATAGAAATATATATATATATATATATACACACACGTATCATATCATGTCTTATCGTGTCGTATCAACTCATTATATACATTAATTATATAACATATTATATTGTGTTATGAGCCTAATAGTTCTGGTTTTAACTAAACACATCGTTTTATCTTAGTCACATTTTTGTTCTAATACTACTCGACTCATGTTCATATTTTTATTGCTTCATATTGGATTCGTGCAATTTCACACGTACTCTTATTCACACAACTCATTTTACACATCTATCTCCATATTATAATCTAAAATTCTCTTCATAGTCTCCACTATCCCCCAATTATCAATCTTTCATGTCATGACTTTACAACTATTAGAAACATTAATATATAAGGAAAAAAAGTAGCCAAACCATCCTTGATGTTTTATGAAATTAAATGAGAATTTTAAGATATTTTAAAATTAAGTGAAATTTCATTATATTAGATTTTACAATAAATATTTTAGTTCTTATTGTAAAACATGAGGAAAATATGACAACCAAGACATCCCGTTCTGAATTAGTCTCGTCCCGCCCCTTTATGATTGTGATTCGAAATGAAATAATCCTCATGAATCTCAACTGATTTTTTGAACCGGAACAAAAAATCATCCAAAATCCCGAACCGAATGGTTAGAGAACCCGAATCTCGATTGAGATTTGAATATTTTTGTTAAAATTCAGGATTTTTAAGCATGAAAGTTGTAACATCCTACCTAAGCCAGGATGCTAACGGCATGATATAGGAATAACCTATCTCCATAAGGCTCAAATTACATAAAAAAGGACATAACACACTCTAAATTTATGAAACATGAAATACAGTCCAGCACCATAACGCGACCTGTAATGAACATCAATATACATGAGGACCTCAGGTCTATACTCAAGACACATCAATGCTCAACATCAATACTCAATGGCTCCGTGCGTATAATTATACGTACAAATCAAAATTTTTACTTGTATATATACAATTGAAATTACCTACAAGCACACAACAACCAAACTCTATATTCCCAGGGGTGAATTGGGTTATGGCCTAATAATGCGGAAATTATATTTCTTGCTGATTTTATGTTATTTTACCGGTTAAACTTAAGTTAATTTTCTCTATTGTAAGATATCACATATATGCAAGTTTCTAGACAATAAGCGCGCGCGCGTCCCCACACACACACATATATATGTGTGTGTGTGTGTCAATACAGGCTTGCAATAAGTAAAGAGTTAGGGATAGAGAAAATAATACGTGGTTCAGCCAATAATGCCTACGTCCACTCCTTCAAGCCGCGCTTGAAGATTTCCACTATCAATCAAGTTTTTCGTGGCTCACCCGCAACCAAGAGTTTTACACACTAGGTTCACTCTAAACCTCTTACAATGAGTTTTAGATATAGACTCACTCAAAAACCTCTATAATGAGTTTTATGCGTAGGCTCACTCAAAAACTTTACAATGAGTTTTAGATATAGGCTCACTCACAAACCTCATAAGTGTTTGAATAAAAAGATTTTCAACTACACTTGGATACTCACAAAGATAATGAAGATTTTATGTGTGAGTTGCTTACCCAAGTGTTCTAGGCTAGGCTCACTACTTATGAATATGAAAGTGTAGTGTGTAAGCTTGATTTATAAGAGTGTATGATTATGAAAGTTTATAAAACTCACTGTTTTTGCCTTAGAACAAATTATATGAAAGTGTAAGATCAACGCAAAAATGAAATTGGAGCTCAATTTATAGTAAAATAAAAACTGCCACAACTTGCCTATCTTAGACCGGTATGCCTGTCTGAGACCGGTATGCCGGTTTGGCTCCTCAACGGCTATCAACAGTTATATTATCGTTTGAATATATCCGTTGATACCTGTATAGTAACTGTTATGGGGATCGGTATGGTCATCATCGGTTCCAGTGAGCATGCAAAATCATATGGCTCACCGGTATGGTCCGTGCCGATTCCAGTAAGCATCTAAAGGTTAGGCTCACCGGTATGGTAACCAGAATGATGCATTTCGGTTCCAGTGGCTATGCAATCTCTAGGAAGACCGGTATGATAGACCAGTATATCACCGGTATGATGCTACCAGTTCCAGAGAGCTTGCAAACAGAGTAGGTCCACCGGTATGGTGACCGATATGGGACCGGTATGCCAGTCTCAGTATAAAATGCAGGATTTGAAAGTTTAAAATATTTTACACATGACCTTAATCCATCTATATGAATGTGCATGTGTCATATGAGCCTAGATACTTAAGTAAACAATTCACTTTACATAAAAAGCTCTAAGCTAAGACTAAACAAGATTTTCTTCGATTTGCCGCTATTCTTCACATTCATTACTCTTCAGCACCATTGTTCTTCGATATCTTTTTGTAATGTCTCGCTAATGCGAGTCGAAGTATTCTAGTATTGCATCATCAAAATCCATCATGCGACTATGTCGCTAGCAATCTCTCACTTTTTGATGATGACAACCTTTAAAACTTGTGAAGCTTTGAGAGTCCAAATTATTGACGATTTTGCTCCCCCTCAATGTGTGTCTTCAATATAACTCTATAAAACTTAGACAAACACATTGATACATATTTTCTCTCTCTTAATACAAGGGTAAAGGTAACACAAGTTTTAATCTCATTTCCAATGATTTCTCCCCATTTGACATTATCAAAAAGTGGAGAAATAAAAATTAGGTTCTAATGAGATACCAATTAATATGTGCATAAACATATGAAAATTTATTTATATGCACACTTAGCATTTTCAATGATTTCTCCATATTTTATCCTTTTTTTTCCATAAAATCATGCATAGTTCATCACATGATACTAATTGAAGTAAATATCCACGCATTTCATTTTAACCAATTAACATTAATGGCAAGACATTTTTCATGCTAATAGATCAAATGATTCACATATATATGTCATATAACTCAATAAATCTTGTGTGACACCAATTGATACTAAATGGATTAATTATATGATTTAGGCATAAGATGAAACCAAATAAAAATCAATTGTAATACAATTTGCCTAATCATTAGTATGCTTCAAAATTTTATACCAATTAAAATATGCATACTAATACAAGTTGGAGGAAACGGTACCAATATTTTCGTAAGTATGGATTTTATCTTTTACCGTTAGATCCACAAATTCATTCATTTTGAGGATTGATTTGATCAGTCTTCTCATTTTGAGCTATTTCCTCATCTTTGTCGAGTCTTTGGGATTATTTTACAATTCTCATTAAGATTCATTCCCAAAGCTCCCCCTAATAAATTGTTCAAGTGTACTTTGATACCCAACATTTCTTGGGTCCATGAGGCTTAATTTTGATTCATTGAGGAATCCATGCATTTCCATTTACATTTTTGTTCATGCACTCAAAAATTTTGTGTCCTTTCGTATTGCATGCATGATATATGATATTTTCATTAATAACAACATTTGCATGAGAATTGGATGCCTTTACAAAATAGTTATTTCAAAATTTTCTCTTATTGTAAGGCCTATATCTTAATCCTTCTTTTTTAAATGCATATTTTGGGATCCAATTAATGTATCAAAATTTTTCTTTCCCAATGTGAATTTTGCTACAATGTTATGCAAATCTATAATCTTTTTGTTCAATGCAATATTTTCATTCAAAATATATTCGCAATCACATGCATTTGAGCTAGATGGCATGTTAGATATGTTTTTTCAAGTTCTAGCTTTTCATCTTTTAAACATGAAATTTCTTTTTCATGCATTTCATTTTTCTCAATAATTGATGCATGTTCATTTAATAGTAATGAATGCTCCTTTTTAATCATTTTATGTTTTTTCTTAAGCATTTCACATAACTCATGTAATTCATTAAAATCATCAAGTAATTCATTATATTCAGGAAAGTTATGTACATTTTCTTCTTCGGTTTCAAAGAAAAAATTTTCATCCTCGATTGCCATAAATTCAAGATTGGTTCTCTCTTTTATTTTCTCCTCGGATGAGCTGGAGCTGGAGTCGCTATCGCTCTAAGCATCTTTCATTGCCTTCTTTTGGATTTTCCCTTGAGTTTTCTTAGCGGGCAATCGGTAGCTATATGACTCGATTTTTCATATTCATAGCAAACTATTATCTTGTGCTTCCGTGGCCATTTTTCTTCCATTTTCTCATTCAATTTTGATTTTCCTTTAAGTTTTTCAAATTTGAGGATTTTCTTGAATTTATTGGTCATTTGTGCCAAATCCTCATCACTATCTTCCTCTTGATCACTTGACTATCTTCCTCTTGATCACTTGAGCTATCATCATCTCATCTTCTTGCTTTCAAGGCTAGATTTTTTCTTATTCTTTTCACATCTTCTTCATTTTTATCCATTTTGATCTCCATATCATATTCTAGTAATTTTCCGACCAAATCATCTAATTTCAAAGTTTTCATGTCGTTTGTTTCTTTGATCGAAGAAGTATAGCTTCTATACTCTTTAGGGAGTGGTCTAAGAATTTTCTTCACTTGATCGCTCGGTTCAATGATTTTCCCTAGAGCATCTAGATGGTTTATAATGATTGTAAACCTCGAAATCATGTGATCAATTTCTTCATCGGCTTCCATTTTGAAGCTATCTAACTCACACATGAATCAATTGATTTTTGACTCATTCAACTGGCTTGTGCCTTCATTGACCATTTCCAAAGACTTCCATAAATCATATGCATTTCACACTCTGGAAGCTTGTTAATTTGACTCCGATCAATAGCACAAAGAATTTGGTTGAGTGCCTTAGCATTTTGTGAGGTTAGCTTGAAATCCTCATCTTTCCATTCTAAATTTGACTTTAGAATCTCCAAGCCATTGCTATCCCTCTTCATTGATATTTTTGTACCTTGTGTAACCACCTTGAAAGATTGCACATCAAAAGCTAGAAGGTAGTTTAACATCCTCTTCTTCAAATAATTATAATCGGTTCCATTGTAGAAGGGAGGTCTAGTGGTTGAAAATCCCTTGGTAAGATTTGATGAGTTGCTTGTAGATGCCATGATCGATTTCTCGGACGGTTAAGTCTTTGTTAAGAAAACCTCGATCTGATACCAATTGAAATTAACTACAATCACACAATAACCAAACTCAATATTCCCAAGAGGGTGAATTGAGTTATGGCCTAATAATGTAGAAATTAAATTTCTTACCGATTTTATGTTGTTTTACCGGTTAAGCTTAGGTTAATTTTCTATATTGTAAAATATCACCGATATGCAAGTTTCTAGACAATAAACATATATATCAATAAAGGCTTGTAATAAGTAAAGAGTTAGGGATAGAGAAAATAACACGTGGTTCGGTTAACAATGCCTACGTCCACTCTCTCAAGCCGTGCTTGAAGATTTCCATTATCAATCGAGTTTTATGTGGCTCACCCAAAACCAAGAGTTTTACACACTAGGTTCACTTTAAACCTCTTACAATGAGTTTTAGATATAGGTTCACTCAAAAAACTCTACAATGAGTTTTATGCGTAGGCTCACTCAAAAACCATACAATGCGTTTTAGATATAGGCTCACTCACAAACCTCACAAGTGTTTGAATAAAAAGATTTTAAACTACAGTTGGGTACTTACAAAGATAATGAAGATTTTAAGTGTGGTTTGCTTACCCAAGTGTTATAAACTCACTACTTATGAATATGAAGGTGTAGTGTGTGAGCTTGATGTATGAGAGTGTATGATTATGCAAGTTTATAAAACTCCATGTTTTTACCTTAGAATAAATTGTATAAAGGTGTAAGATCAAATGGAAAAATGAAATTGGGGCTCAATTTATAGTAAAATGAAAACTGCCCCAACTTACATGTCTGAGACCGTTATGCCGGTCTCCAAACACCGGTATGCCGGTCTGGCTCCTCAGCGGCTATCAACGGCTATATTACCGTATGAATATATCTGTTGGTACCGGTATGGTAACCGATATTGGGATCGATATGGTCCTCACCGGTTCCAGTGAGCATGCAGAATCATATGGCTCACTGGTATGGACATCGGTATGAGGACTGGTATGGTCTGTGCAACTCTAGTAAGCATGCAATGGTTAGGCTCACCGGTATGATAATCAGAATGATGCATGCCGGTTCTAGTGGCTATGCAATCTCCATGAAGACCGATATAATAGGCCGATATGGCACCGGTATGATGCTTGCCGGTTCCAGAGAGCTTGCAAATAGAGCAGATCTACCGGTATGGTGACTGGTATGGGACCGCTATGCCGATCTTAGTACAAAATACATGATTTTAAGGTTTAAAATATTTTACACATGACCATAATGCATCTATATGAATGTGTATGTGTCATATGAGCTTAGATACTTAAGCAAACAATTCACTTTACATACAAAGCTCTAAGCTAAGACTAAGCAAGATTTTCTTCGATTTTCCGATAGTCTTCACATTCATTGCTCTTCACCACCATTGTGCTTCGACATCTTTTTGTGATGTCTCGCTAATACTATTCGAAGTCTTCTAGTGTTGCATCATCAAAATCCATCTTGTGACTATTCGCTAATAACAATAACATGCTCAACACGTCCCAAATTGTAAATATAAATAACTTGATTTCTAAACTTCTATAACGTTTCCCAGGACTTAAGAGTGGATGGCTGCAACTTGGGTGATCCGTCATCTCCATAACAACTAATATAATCTATTGGCTTGCCGATCTAATTGCCAACCTAAAAAATTAACAAACCGTTTTGGTGTGAGTTATAAAACTTAGTAAGTAACCACTCTCATACCATAAATGACAGAAGAAAAATAGGTTAAGAATATAATAACATATATAAAAACATATGGCAGAAACTTCAAAAATATGCTTAAGCATATCATATATAGACATATGCACTAGTTTCCGTATAATACTGGTACGTGACTCACTACCTATTTTATAATATATATGAGATAAATATTGTATGAACAGATTCCCTAACCAGCACCGCTATGACACATTACCAACTCATCAACCAAAAACTTCCTACACACATTGGAAACGAACATGAAACGTAACTATAAATCATGAAATGTGACTGTAAATCATGAAAAACTAATAAACTATGAAAATACATATGCAGTGATCGGGATGAGACGTCTCCCCCAACATCGCAATATGTACCGAGATTCGACTGTCGCCCCATGTACCCTTGCATATCTACATCTCTAGGAATCTCAAAAATACATATGCAGCAATCGGGATTGGGACGTCTCCCCCAACATCGCCATACAAACCTAGATTCAACTGTCGCCCATACGTACCTCTGCATATCTACATCTCTAGAAATCTTAAAATACATATGCAACGATCGGGATTGAGACGTCTCCCCAGACATCGCCATATATATCGGGATTCGAACGTCACCCCTGCGTACGTTTGCATACTAAGAGTCATGGAAAATAAATTATAATTTGTGAAACATATATTGTAAATCATATTATGAAATCTATCTAGAAAGTAGAGTTCAATATCCACTCACTAATTATGGCTCATCACACATCAGGTATCAAATCCATCAACCATCAACCATTGACAAGTGGCTTGTAAAATTATGAAATTATAAAACTATATCTCATACTGTTATGAAAATAATTATATCGATGTATGTGTATACACACACACACACACACACATCTTCTCTATAAACAAATAATAACCAATATGTCAAGTATTAATCGCAAGGAATACTTACTTGGCTTCGCGAATTTTCTTGATCCTAGTCAGATCTATCAAAATAGTGACATACGGTTAGAGTCATTGTTCTACGAAATTCCCGACTTAACTATAATAAACTTTTGGACCTTCCCGGAACACCCAAATCAAGTTTGAATTCAACAATTTCAGTTCCATTACTCTTAAAACATCTTACACTAAAGATCCATGACATCATATTCACTATCTGGCTTAAAATCAGAATCCTCCAAAAAGTCTGAAAAATATTACTAACTGATTCGGAACCTTTTGGATATTTCCTATTTCTTACAAAATAATTCTAATATCCTTAACATATCACTATACACTGTTTTATATCAACCATTTAGTTAAAAACGTATTTTTGGAAAATCTTCAAAAAAAACATTTCTAAAAATGCTACGAAATTATTCTGAACTCCCTGGAACTTTCTGCAACCATCTAAACATCATCATATCATCATAATTAACTCATATCCATCATTATGTTTGTCAAAACATCAACGTACACAAAATTGAGTTTTACCGAAAACTTGCATAACCTACCTAATCGATCTAATTCATTCTGATTTCACTCGGATTCTACAAATAACACATATTAAACACATTCATGCTCAATTAACTCAATACATAACTCTACGAAACTACTGGAAGTATCTTAACAAATTATGTCAAAACAATAGATTTTTACCGGGAGGTCTTACCATAATTTCGAGTGTATCAGCAAATTCCTAACACTCCTATGAATACGTAGGAATCAGATGAATTCGAATCAGATCATCTATATAAATGGGTATTACTATTCACCATTCGTTCTTCTATCATTTTATGTGAAACCGAGCGCCGATCGATAAATATGTCACCGCAATCTTGTAGTACAATCCATGAGCTTCGATTTGTTTGGTGGATTACGCCGTGAATTGAAACAGTGAGACAACATCAAAACACCAAGGTTGCACATGTTCTTCCTCTGTTTTTGGCCTCTTTTAAACCGCCGCCGGCCACTATTGGAGGCATGATGGTCATACGATCATGTCCACGTCGACTCGAGCTTCCTCCCTCTCGCGCGAAGATGGGGTGTCGAGTGGTGGGTTCTGGATAACTTTTGTCATTTCGTAATTTCTTGAAACTTAGGGTATTTATAGAAAATTTTCATGAAATTGCATTTAGGTCCTAGGAAATTACATTTAGGTCCCTGACAATATACTTCTTTGAAAATTCATATTTTTAAGGCCATTTTGATGCAAGCTGCTAAAAGAGTTCAACATAAAAATTGTTCATCTCGGAAAAAGGAGTCCAACGGTTCAAGAATCAGCTCAATCAAAGTTTATTTGTTTTTTTTTTAGCTAAAATAATAAAATCTTTCATATAAAATATTCAAAAATACACGTAACCGGTCATTGATATCATGCGCTTCCCAATATAATGAAACTCCACTTTAAAATATTTCGACCTATTTTTCAACACTTAGATTTCTTGTAATTTACCAAACTTAAGGGGATTTCACTTTTTTTTTTCTTAATACGCAAGATTATAAAAACTAAAACATGTAATGTGAATCATCAACAAATTAAGACATTCGAAGTAATCTTGAATAAACTTTCCTAGTTAAGTGTCCCAATAAACAAATAAAACTAATAAGGCAAAAGACAATGAGACCTTGAGGAAAGCTAGTGACCAACTGTTAAGGGTGGACATTTTCGGGTTCGGGTCGGGTTTAAGAAATCTCGATCGGAAATTGGGAAATTCAGGAAAGGAGATTTTCTTCCCAACAACTCCTGAATAATTACCCGACTCCTGACCCGTCCAGAACAGTTCGGGACCTATCAGAAGTTTGGTACCCGACTCCCGATCCGTCCCGAACAGTTCAGGACGTGTCAGAAGTTGGGTATCCGATCAAGAGTCGAGTACCCATTTAAAAATACCAATTTTTACAAGAAATTGGTACCCATCGGGAATCTCGTCCCGAATTATTCGGACCGGGCGGAAATTGGGTACCCTATCAGTAGTCGGGTACCCTTTTGGGAAGTAAGAACCCGAATGGGTACCCATTGAAAATTACCAATTTTTGTAAGGAATGAGTACCCAATTCTCGATGGATACCCATCGGGTACCTATTAATTTTTTCAAGTATTGTTGTAGTATATTGTCGGATTCGAGAATTCTCATACCCGACCTAAGTATTCTCATACCTGATCCGAGAATTCTCATACATGATAATATTTGATTGGATACGTTCAATTTGTACCCGATTGAATACATTCAGTCTCGAAACATGTATATGTACCTGTACCCGTCCCGTTTCGAAAATTTCGAGACTGTTCGGGTACTTCCAATTAGGGATGGCAAAATCCGGATCCGGACCTGGGTCTGGTCGGATCTGGAAGCAATTTGGTTACCCCGGACCCGAGTCTACCCGGTCCGGATCCGGATACCCGAGTTACTTTTTTTTTTTAAAAATTTTTAATTGTATTATTTTATATTTTTATTTGGATTTTGTCAATTTTATTAGTTTTATTTCAATTCTTTTATATTTTTTAATTATATTCTATTATATATTTTTTTTTATATATATGCATATTATTTTGTATTTATCATTATATTTAATTTATTATATTTATTTTTTTCCGGACCCGGGTCTATCCGGGCCGGACCCGTCCGAAAACGGATCCGGATCCGGATCCGGATTCGCCTAGGTCCAAATTTTTAAGACCCGGATCCGAATTTTTTAATCCCGGACCCGGGTCGTCCGAGTCCATGCTGACCCAGACCGGATCCGGATATTATTGCCATGCCTACTTCCAATGAGTACATGAAATTTACTCACCCTTATCAAGTGGGACATATGCTACACATTCTTTGTACGATCATTTAAAAAAAATTAAAATTTAAAAGTGGTTTCATCATTAAGGTCACATCAAGATAATAAATTTTGAATCTAAATATCAAAATTATTTAAACTTTTGATAATTCAATGAAGGTGTTCCAAAGCATGGACATAGAAAAGAGGAAAAAAAAGTTGAAGCACTAACATGGAGATTATTATAATTATTTTGTGGGTGGCGAGGAAAATTAGTGTGTTCTGAAAACCATGAACAAAGAAAACTAGAGAAGAAGAAAAGGTGGGTGGATGCACTTTGTTAATTTAATAAGCAAAACAGACATTTGATTTCATTTTTTTTTTTATTGAGATAGGTGAGGGGCACTCGTAGAAAAGCATTTTCAGTATTTTATATGTCATAAAATATATGTTTCAGCTTGTGTTTGGAAGGGCCGGGACTCAATATTATTTTGAAATTTAGAGGTGTCTCAATAATATTTTGAAATTTTGAGGTCTCTAGTAATAGTAATAGTAAAATATTATAATGAAAAAAATTTGAGATCTTTAATTATTAGTTATTTAGAAAATACAATTAAAAATTTTGTATAAAGGACAAACATACTGCCTTAGTTTTGAAAACGAATATATTCACTCAAAATTTAATAAAATGATATATACACCCTCAAAATTTTACAGAAAAGATAGATACATCATCTAAAATTTCGTTTAGTAACTATAAAAGTTAACAATGTAAATTATGTTGTCAAATTAAAAATATTTACAATTCTCATCCATTTTCTCTCAATTATAAATTATGTCATTTTTAAAATTTTTACGAAAATTTTTGAAAATATATAGTTATTTTATCAAATTTTGGGAGTGTATGTGTCCGTTTTCGAAATTAAATTAAGGTGTGTTTGATTGTTTATCCTTTATGGTATATATGTCGTCTTGCTCTCCATGGGTGTGGTTTGATTTGATGGCAAATGACTTAGGAATTGGTTGACAGGTCCTGAATTCGAGTCTAGAGAATGCATTTCTTGTAAGAGCCTGGGGCAGCCGAAAATTTTACGTACTCCGTTTAAACTCGAATTGGGTGATTTAGCAGCGGATTTTCTAACGTAAAAAAAAAAAAGTATATATGTCTTGATATTGGCTGTCTCAATGGCATATATTTATGATTAATTTTCCCATAAATTAAGCATGCTTCAGATGAAAATGCGGCTTCCCATGGACTGAAATGATGTAACATCATGTGTGTGTCTCCAAGTAAATAATTGTTTTAATTATAGACACTATAATTATTTTGACACTAGTGAGAATTATGACGGTAGATTTTACAATCATCAAAAGACAAAAATAACAAAGGCATAAATAGATATGAGAAATAAAGTAGCAGTAGTAGAGTGTATTTCAAATATAGATATAAACGTTGGAGAATTTTGTAAACATGTAAATTTAGCGTGCAAAATAATAGAGATCATATTATCATAGAATTAAATATTTAACTATCCGGAAAAAAAATATCCAGATAATGAATTTATGAAGACTTATGTAGTAATTAAAAATATACATATAACGATGTAGATAAAATATTAATGGATAAGCTAGACTTTACAATTCTAGAGCCAGAAATATTAGAAAGGAAAAATAAATTTTATATATATATATATATATATATATATAAATGATGTTAATTTATTAATATAGGATATTATATGAATAATATAAATACATGTTGGTTTGGTTATAATTCTACCTTGACATATCGGGGATCGATCTGTCCGGATAAGTCGTGGGTTCGACCTTCTCGGAAAGGTCGAGATGCCATGCCCCCGAAAGAAAAACGAAATTCAAAGGCAGAATTAACCGAAATAATTGATTTCATGCAAAAAAGATATTATATCTTCCACTGTCGCGACAATGAATATTCATTGGCGTGACAATAGAGTCAGAGACATAAAAATATATTTTGATTAAACAAGAGGCCATGTTGATAGCACAAGGAGGGAACATTTTCTTGTGGCCAAGTATTTATTATGGCTCGGGACTGGGTTATGTCCCGTCGAGGCCCTGTTATTTTCCTAATAGCCCGAGGAGGTGAATGTTCCCTTGTGGTTTTGTTCTGTTTTGCAGGACTCTGAAGATCATTTCCTTTCGAGTTTGCAGCATGGCGAGAGCATGCATCTACCCAGGGAGGCATACGATGAGCTTCTCCAAGCAAAGCCAAAAGGATTGACTGACCAAAACTAGTCCGGATCAACCTCTTTGGTCAGAGAAGGCCTAGTGGGAGAGATGACCAACTTATGGATCAGAAGCAGAGATGCTAGATCAGGGCTATAGACCCGTTATGGTTTCTTTCACAAGAACCAATGAGGCTTGCAGTTGTGATACCCATTATGATTTGGAGCAGTATGGGGTGTCCATGAAAGTTTCAGCCCAAGGACGCTAGATCAGATTACGACTTCATGCACCACCATCGTTTTTATATAGTTCCCGGCACCAACTCGCTTACTCATTGATATTGAGAACTAGGGGACATATGTTGATGGTGGTTTTCACCCCCAATAAGTCAGAATCTCGAGTGAGGGTATGAAGGGGATTTCCATTTTCCGGACTCGAGGGCCCAGGCCCATAAGGCAGATGTGTCGTGCCCAGTGAAGAGATCAGAATTGGTTTGCACCTGATACTCGACTCGAGGTGGAAAGTTGTTCAGAGGAATAAAGCAAGGCCTCAGAACCGACCTAACCCGGTAGCTCAACATGATAAAATGTCGTTTCAATTGCCCGACCTGGTTGGGCGGGTCGAGGTAGTAGTTTTATGATCATGTCATGATGACGTAAGCCCTACATGGGGACTTGCACCTTCCAAAGAAGTTTGATGTGACTAGAGCAGGTCACCGGCTTATCTTCTAGCACACACTATCGTATGAGAGTTGATAGGTAACAGATTGGCTTTATGAGGTAGTGGTCAAAAGTGGCATGGTTTAATGAGATGTCAGGTGGCAGAGGTACTTTCGGTAGAGCAGTTGGGGAAGAGAGCCCTCGCATTAATGGTAGATTCTGTGGCTGAGGTCATGAGATTGGTATAACAGTAGAATTTACCCTAATATATAAAGGGATCGAGAATTCATTGTAAGGGGTTGACTAAATTTATTCACGCATAACTTGTTCAAGAGAGGGCAAAAGAGCTTAAGTGTAAGCGAGAGTTAATACAGGTCGGTCAGATCCGACCACATAATAAAAGTTTTCATTTCCTTTGTGCTAGTGGATGTAGGTTGGATCTACTCTGCAGAATCACGTTAAATCCTCTGTTTTGTCTGTGTGTTTTTTATCTTTTGTTAAGTTTACATTTGGTCCCCAAACCAAATAAATTCACAGTTGAGGGAGGATTGTTCGAGGAGTGGTTTTTCCAAATTACCCTTGTAACGAAAATCAGCCGTCAATAATTGGCGCCGTCTGTGGGGAAAGGTACTAAAAACAGCAAACGCACTAAGGCAATGGCAAGAGACGAGAACCATAGATCTTCAGAGGCATCGACGGTAGAGTGGATGGAGAAAATGAAGGAAATTATGTGAAAAGAAAGGGAAGAAGCTCGGAAGGAGAGAGAATCAACTCAGGTCTTCATGAAGACCATGTTGGAGAAATTGGAAGAGAAAACTGGTGAAAGAGGTGGAGCGGGCCCCAGTGAAAGAAAAGAAGAGATATGAAGGGGAAAG